>APFE031084458.1:0-34775 GCA_000404065.3 Pinus taeda | reverse complement strand
TCAAGATAGATATAACATCCATTGTACATTAATGATTAATTATTCGAGCATCAACCATTTAGATGCATCAACCATCTACAATCTAGATTCTTCTCCTCTTGTCTAGCCTTTGCCTCTACCTCGATTGTCTAGGGATATTAATCAACATTGCCCAATTTTGATCAAACTACCTAATTCAAGACTTAAAATATGGTAGAAAAAGCTTAAGGGCTTGCACCGTGACAAAGGAGTTCAACAATTAACACCACCAACACTAGGGTACATATAGGGCTTGGTGCTCTTGATTAAATGCTAATCGCATACCTTCATACTTGATATAATCTAATGAAATGCCACAATCCCATTGATCCTGAATTCTTGAAAAATGTTAAGTCTGCTGAATTTTGAATAGAATATGAAATTCTATTTTCTCCATATGAAGTCCAATGAGGCTGGAACCACTCTCAAACATCTTGAGTCATTTCATGGTAATGTTAAAAATTTAAGTAAAAGGATGAAAATGAAAAATAAAGGAGAATGTCACTATTACTTTAAGAATTTAACATTACCATGAGGGAGCATCTGCTATATTTATAGTTTTTTTGCTTTCATTTGTCACCCTAACCCAAGGTTGACCCACCCCCAACAAGCAAACTCACCTAAACTTAAAAAAAAAATTGAAAAAAAAAAACGATTTTCTAAACCCTTTTTTGGAAGCGTACGCTTCCTCCTCCGAAGCGCCACGCTTCCGACACCCGAAGCGCTGTATGAAGTGCGCTTCGAAAACGCGCTTTCGAAAAGTCCAGGAAGCGGCAAAAAAATCGGAAGCGCGCTTCCAGCGAACCTTCCTAGGCGCTTCCGCACGGGACACGCTTCCGGGCTTGGAACCGGGGTGGGGGGGGGGGGGCTTCGTGCAACATTGAATTATACAAATACAATGCACAAAAAGACAAGAGACACCAGTGATTAGGCCAGAGGCTAGGGCAAAACCCACGAGGGGAAAATTCGTCAATCCTTTCCTTATAACTTCTTCATCAACAAGAGAAATCCAAGACAAGCTAATAAGTGATCCAAGTGCCAAGTCAACCCTCAAAACTTTGCCATGATTTGTCTGCAAGATAGTCAACCAATCTACCACGTCATAGAGATATAGGTGCCATAGAAGCTTATTTCAATACAAGGAAAGGTGCTGCAGGACATCAATACAGAGAAATATGTCCACAAAAACTTGCATCATAGGGAGCTATATCACTACAGAGACTTGCATCACAGAGAGATAGAAACTCGCATCATAGAGAAGTAGAAACTCGTATTACATGTCCACAGGAAATGGCATCATTATCACATAACTCGCATCATATGTCCACAGGAATTCGCATCATCATCACAAAAATGAAACTTTACATTACATAGAGCCTTGAATCTTCGCGTATTACAGATGATATGAGCCTCAAAATCTTCGTTGATGCATCTCAGATGATCTACTGTTGAAGGAGGATGAGTAGGACTTATTTATAGTCACTTCATGTGGTCGAATGGGTGTGAGTCTTGGTTGAGCCGACCTGTTCCTTGGAGGGCCGACTTGGCAACTTGGAGGATAATTATCATGTGGTCGAATGGGTGTGAGTACTGGCTGAGCCGACCTGTTCATTGGAGGGCCAACTTGGTAACTTGGAGGGATAAATATCATGTGGTCGAATAGGTGTGAGCACTGGTTGAGATGACCTGTTCTTTGGGAGGGCCGATTTGGCAACTTGGAGGGATTAATATCATGTGGTCGAATAGGTGTGAGCACTGGTTGAGATGACCTGTTCCTTGGGAGGGCCGATTTGGCAACTTGGAGGAATTAATATCATTTACAAAATTTCAAATTTTTCTTTTCATAGGCGAAGAACATGCCGTTTTACTTTTTCTTTTGACCAAAATAAAGCATGAAGAACATGCTTGACAATAAGAACAACAATAATAATTTCTCTTCATAATATACATGAGTACAATGATAATTATGAAGACCAAAACTAGTTACAATCTCCAACACTCCCTCTTAACTAGGGAGGTATTCATAATGACTTATCAAGATATTCTCAAGTTGAAGACTTCTATAAGAAAGGATATGGATTGATGAGCATCAACTTCATAACCAACATTGTCACATTACCAAGGCCTTGATAGATAAGCTCTATCTTCCACTAGATCTTAACACAATGCTGGGAGGCATTCCATAGGACACCACACTACCTCTCCGAGGCACATACTCCATCTAGGATCACCGGAGTATGTCCTCCACAGGACCGTTTCCCTCAAGGAAATGTCAGTCCACCAGACCATTCTTTATCCAAGTTGTTAAAATTGGCAACTAGGGCCAAACTCCATGTGGGTCATCTTATTCAGGGTAGCTGATATTTTTCTTGGATTCCTCTCATCAAGAGGTGTAGGATTGATCTAAAGATCATCCGATTTCGATATGTATTCATGGAGATATGAATTTATTTGTGTTATGTGACAATTCGTCAAGGTCGTCCAACAACCAAATTACCCCTATCTATCCTCAACGTTGCACTATAAATAGAGGTGGCTTGCAGATCATTTTAGACACACCTCTTGTGATCTCTTCCTCTCCACTTGTCTTTGGGTTTTGGTGGGAGGAGAGATCTAAAGAGGATACACTGCCCTAAAGGATGCCCTAGACCTTAATGTTGTCATGGAGGAGGCTTTAATACAGTGAAGGAGGCCTCCACAACGCAGCAAGGAGAGATGCAATCACTGGTCTAGAAGAGACCCTATCCGCTGTCCTAAAAGGCACCTATACATAGTCCTGAGGAGAGATCTACATGTTGTTCAAAAGAGCCCTAGCCGCAGTTTTGTTTGTGCCCTAGTCACAATTCAAATGCGCCCTAACTGCTGGCGTTATTCCGCAACAAATGAAGGACTAAATGTTGCCCTTCATCCGCAATTGAAGAAGACTCTTATACGCTGGGAAGAGCAGGGCTGAACTAGCCCTAGCCGCAGTCCTCAAAGGTGATATAAGCCGTAGTCAAATGAGGGTTCTATGCAATAAGAAGAGGATCTTGATACGCTGGGAAGAGGAGGCCTTAAGCAGCCCTAGACACAGTCAAAGAGAAGCCTATATAAGCTTCCCTAGCCGCAATCCTCAACGGTGATCTAATCCACAATTAAGGGTGACACTTACATGCTATCAAAGGAGCCCTAATGCAGCCTACTAATCTGCTGTTTGATGATGCCCTAATCTATGGTTATGATGAAGCCCTATTCGCAGCAAAGGAGAGTTGATCAGCAGTGAACCTATACATTGTAATAAGGACCCTAAATCCGTAGTTTAGAAGGGCTTCTATTTGCTGTCACCTAGCCTCAACAAAGTAGCCATCATACAACATGAAACTGGAATAAGTTAAGGGACTGTTTGAGATCCCTCTTTCAACTGTGTGAGGATGGTTTCTTCTTGTAAGGAGGCTGAGTTAAAAGAAGCAGTGGATCAAACCTGTTGGGATATCTTTGGAAGATCAAGAATAATGTTTATGCTGCTATAGGAAAACTGTGTGTTAGGCCGTAGGCCATAACATCACAATCAAGTATTTCTTATGGGTATTTGAGGGCTCAGATCATTAGCATAATCTAAGGAGCTGTCGTGTATAATGCTGCTGAGATCTAAAGCTAATTTTGATGACTATATGATGCTGCTGTAATATGAGATCGACAAAGCTATTGTCATGAGTTAAGGATTTGTCAGCTAGCAAAGATGCAACATGATGATGGATGGCGCATTGTGGATGAAGCATGGTTGATGCTGTTGGCATTATGATACAGGTGTTTTCCTTGATGGCAACTCACTCAGATGACAGTTCACATTATAGCGGTTAACAACAAAGGATTACTTATCAAACTCGAGAGATTGAAGAAAGACAGTAGTTTAAAAAATACATGCTGGTTCACCTTGTCCAAGCAGCGTATACATGCGGGTTAACAGAACAAAAGGAGCGGATACGTATACACACACTTTCATAGGAGGAAAAGCATGTACATGTTGGAAAACCAAGGTTTTGGTGTGAGATATTTAGTCTAAGGTATTTTGGTCCAAGGTATTTGGTACGAGGTATTGACCCTAGGCATTTGGTCCAAGGTATTGGTCCTAAGTGGTTTTGGTCCAAGGTATTGAGAAAGGCCTAAAACTATATAACGAGGAGAAAATCATTAGGCCAAGTGAGCAAGGGTTGAATATCTTATGAAGTGTTAGATCAAATATGCAGGGTATGGGCTTTTGATGCTTTGCCTGATCTGAATTAAGCATGCACCTATGTGGTTGATGATGGATGATGGATCGAGATCATAAGGCCTGAAATTAATTATCATTATGTGGTTTGATCATGGATAGTCTAGATCTGAATACTGACGCATGCTTTATTCTGTAAATGTTATGATTTGGGTATGACTGAAGTCTGGAATAGCTGTGAAGTTTTAAGTTAGTATTTGCAGATCTGTACGCTGGTTTGCTTTGGTAGAAGCGTGTATACACGCTGGTTCGACACATCGAAGTAGCGTATATATTATGAAATATGATGTTTGAAGTTGCAGTTGGTTCTAGTTGTTGATGCAGAGTTCTGGGTTATGTTTTGTGTTCTGGTGATTGTATTCTGGTGATAGTGTTCTGAATGTTCAGATTGATTGATTATGATTTGCTTCAGTGATGATGGGTTGTCAGTGATTGATTGATTTAGTTGTGGTTGATTCAGAGAGTGATGATTGAGTTTCAACTATTGGTTGATGCAAACGTATTTGATGGTTGTATTGTAGTTATGATTTTGAGCTTCAACGTTGTTGATGGGTCCAATATGAAAATTTGATGAAACGAGCCCCTCAGATTATGGTGTTGTGTTCCAGGAGTATCTAGTCTTAAAATTTATGAAACGTGGTCCCTGGAGGAAGAAAAAAGGTCGTAGCCTTCTGTAGGCCAGCGCCTACGTATTGGTAAACATATCGGCCAATACAAGAGCTAGGGGGTTGGAGCTCCCTTCTAGTAGCAGCTAGAAAACGAGTGAAGGCTGGAGCCTTCTGTAGGCTGGCGCCTACGTACTAGTAAATGGATGATCCGGATCTTGGGGGTAGGCCCCCAAGATCTAAAAAATTGAAATGGATCTTGGGGGGAGAGACCCCCGAGATCTGAAAACTTGAATTTTTAGAAGAAAAAGAGGAGAATGCCCAATAAATAAAACCACAAAGAATTTTTTTATTAAAACCGATAATGACTATAAAGGCTCCATTGTGGCGGACAATCTGTCCTTTTACAAAATGTGACTTGTTACTCATAGTATTTCTCAGTTACAATACCACGGGTCAATTCCATGTGTGAATGAATACCATGGGTGGATGTCACAATACCATGGGCCAATTCCATGGATGAATGAATACCATGGGTGGATGTCACTCACAATACCATGGGTGGATCCAGTTACAATACCATGGGTAAATTCCATGGGTGAATGAATAACATGGGTGGATGAATACCATGGTTGATGCCATTTTCCATTCGGATCATTCCTCCCTCCTTAAGAAGCAATGGTCCCCATTGTGTGAAGTTCCCTCCTGCGAAGCCTTTGTTGAATATGAAGAGCCACTGAAGATAAGGGTTTTATGTGGTTAACCCATAACCATGATGAACGAAGATCCGAGGATAGAGATACTTTGTAATGCTTGTGACCAACTGTGATACTGACAGTGTGCAGCCTAGCAAATAGACTTCGATGAAGTGTGGTTTTGTGGATGACCCATAACCATGATGAACGAAGATCCGAGGATAGAGATTCCCTGTAATGCTTGTGACCAACTGTGATACTCACAGTGTGGCTTAGAAAATGGACTTAAATGAAGTGTGGGTTTGTGGATGACCCATAACCATGACAAATGAAGATCCGAGGATAGAGATACCCTGTAATTCTTGTGACCAACTGTGATACGAACAATGTGCGACCTAGTAAATAGACTTCGATGACAAGGATTTTGTGCGGTTGACCCATAACTGCGATGCTGGTTGTTGATGAAGTAGCAGGTGCCTACATGGCCTAGGGTGGGAGGGCACATCTTCAAATAACCCAAGCCGAATGATGCTATGCTGAAACTGATGAATGTGAAGCAGGTGCCTACTAAAGTGGGGTGGGAGGCACATCTCCAACGGGAACCCGCTTTGAATGCTGCTTCAGAATTAAAATGGACATAACTTGGAAAATATAACACAGAATATTTATTATAACCTGTTTTTGGAAGCAGAATGATCGTTTTGCATCTTCCCTTGAGTTGGAAACCCTTATGTGGACGCTCTAGAATCCCAGATTCGCCTTGCAATTTTTCCACTGTCACAAAAGTTCTGAAAAAATAATTGATTTTAAATCAGTGATGTCGACCACATCTGAACTCTGATTCGACCCTTTTTTTTGAAATTGGGTGATTTTTCAAAAGGAGTTCAGACCTACAATCCTTTTTTCTGAAATTCTGCACAAAAACTTCAAAAAATGATAGGAGAGTAGCCGTCCACCAGTTGTTATCAGAAACAATTTCTACAATATAGTTGATTTTAAATCAGTGATATCTCCGTCATCCAGACTCCTATTCGGCTGTTTTTTTTTGTTTGAATTTTGGTATTTTTCACAAGGAATCCAGATCTATTATTTGTTTTTGTAAATATTGCACCAAATGTTTCATATCTGATCTGCAAACTCCTCGCCCAAAAAAAAATCCTGCATAAAAATGAAAAAACATCTTCTTGCTTGGCCCAAGAAAGTGC
Source organism: Pinus taeda (assembly GCA_000404065.3). Classification (NCBI taxonomy): domain Eukaryota; kingdom Viridiplantae; phylum Streptophyta; class Pinopsida; order Pinales; family Pinaceae; genus Pinus; species Pinus taeda. Next base: position 28,003 of record APFE031084458.1, on the reverse strand, counting down.
TATGTGGAGGTTGCAGCACATGCCTGAAGTTTGTTGAATATTGCTGCAAAAATTTGAAACTAAAATATGCATTAAACCCTCATTCCCATAAAATTGTAACCTACTTCGATACCACTGATCCGGATTTTAGGAGAGAGGCACCCCAAGATCTGAAAAATTGAAATGCCAGAATAAAAAGAGGAGAATCCCCAATAAATAAAACCACAAAGAATTTTTTTATTAAAACCAATAATAACTATAAAGGCTACATTGTGGCGGACAATCTATCATTTTTACAAAATGCAACTTGTTACTTATAGTATTTTTCAGTTACGATACCACGAGTCAATTCCATGGGCGAATGAATACCATGGGTGCAGCTAGTATCCATGGATCGGCTAGTACAAGAGCTAGGGGGTTGGAGCTCCCTTCTAGTAGCAACTGGAAAACAATTGAAGGTTGGAGCCTTCTGTAGGTTGGCGCCTACATACTAGTAAACAGATCGGCTAGTACAAGAGCTAGGGGGTTGTAGCTCCCTTCTAGTAGAAGCTGGAGAATGAGAGAAGGTTGTAGCCTTCTGCAGGTGGGTGCCTGCGTACTGGTATGGGTCTTGCACCAGTACAAGATTGTAAATAGGATTTTCTTATATTAAAAGAAGACAGTAACAGGTGTTTTTTGTCCCGCATTGGGTTTCCACCTTAAATCTTGGTGTTCATGTGTGTTTCTTATGTGTGATGGTTTGTTCTGTTATTAGTGCACATGGTTACTGTTTATATGGTTATGAAGTACTGATGCACTGATTAAAGATCAACATATGATGAATTCACTGAATCACAAGTTTGTTGGATATACGGTGGTTGCCTTAAATAAAGTTGCGTGTACACGCGAGTTACCTTCATTGGAGTAGCATATATAAATTGGAGTATGAAAAGAAAAAGTTATTGATTTGACTAACACTGATTTAACCCCCCAGTATTATTTCCAACAGATGCAGCATGATGGCAGCAACATGGTTGATGCAGTATGGTGTTGGGTGCACCATGGCAATGGAATCACCTTGGAGAATCAGTTGAAGAATGTTTGCCTTCACCCGAGTTCAGAATTGCAGTCCATGTCATCAGAGCTGCAACCTCATTATGTTATCTTCATGGTGAAGATCTTTGCTCTTATTTTGACAAGTCAAAGTGTTGACTTCTGATGTATATGTATTATCTCTCTCTACTGAACTATTGAAGAACATATAAGAAGAATTGATTAAGGGTTTCCCCACATTGGGGTTTGTCCCTGGTTGGCGCCACATCTTGTGTCCTCTTGTCTTGGCTTGTGTTTTGCGATTTATGTTTATGTTCTATCTGCATTTTACTATCATGCTAAATGTGATTGCTAATCTGGAATTGATATTGAGCTAATAAAAATTGAATTAAATTTGCTCTAAGCATAGAACATATCGAAATTTAACGGGTATCAGAGGTGAGGTGAAGACAAAGCCGAATCAAGAGTGAAAGAGCTATCACCGAAGACAGTTGGAAAGGACAAAAGGCTCAATGGGTTCCTCATCCCTCTTCAAATTTACCAAGGGTGAAGTCGAAGCAAAGAAGACTATCAGAGTGCCGCAGTGGAAGCGTATGGTGGCCTAGCTAAAGGTCACTTCAATGGGAAGTCCGAATCTAAGGGTGGAAGGAAAGGCAGATGCCTTGCTTGCAATGGGTTTGGCCATTATGTGAAGGAGTGTCCGAATAGAAGGAACACATCACTTGATGATGATAACAATCATACCAGGGGCATCTTCAATGATTGGAGGAATGACAGGTATAATGGCAAAGGAAAAGGGAATGCAGGTTATCAAGGAAATGGCCGACTCTTCAAGAAAAGCAAGGAACTCCAGGTCTAAAGAATCAAATGTTGTTTCTGAGTATTCTTTTATGTCGACCCTCTCCTCTGGACTTGTTGGGAAAATTGATAGTGGTGCCTCAAGGCATTTCACTGGATTCAAGGAAGCACTCTCTAATTTGATAGAGAAGGAAACAATTGTGGAGATTATTTTGGAGACAAAGCCACCTATCCCGGAAAGGGTGGAAGGAATGCTACCCTTCAATTGAATGAGGGTAACACGATTCATTTACAAAAAATGATTTATGTACCTGATCTCAAGAAGAACCTGGTGTCCATTTTGGCAATGGAAGTCAAAGGTTTCAAGGTGGCATTCATTGATGGAAAGGTACGTGCTTGAAAAAAAAATAATTTTAAGGATGCTTTTACTGTTGGGTTCAAGGTTGGCTCTTTGTATCAAGTTGCAGGAAGTCCATTGGGGACCATGTCGTTGACACATCTCTTCAATGGCACTGGAGGTCTGCCCATCTTCATTGTAAGGCCCTACCTGATGTGAGTTAGATGGTGACAGGGATGCTTGAATTCAAGGAAGAGCATGAAGGTACATATTCGAGATGTATCGAAGGAAATCTTACAAGAGGACCATTCCCCTCATGTAATGGCAAGACCTTAGATGTGGAACAACATGAGGGGTTTGAGATTCATGATTGGGAATCTCATGTATGTAGGTGGAAGAAAGCTCTCTATGATTTAAAGCAACGTTGAAAATATCGGTATCGGCAAAATATCGGCGAGGGTCCAGAAAATATCTTATCGGCAATATTGGCGAAGATATCGGCAAATATTGACAAGCATAAAAAATAATTTTTTCAAATTTTTAAATATAGCCGATATTTTGCCGATATTTTCCAATATTTGCCGATATTTTGAAAATATCGCGATATTTTCAAAACAGAAAATATCGCGATATTTTCAAAACAGAAAATATCGCAATATTTTCTCGGCGATATATCGTTTTGCCGAAAATATCGCGATATTTTCAAATATCGCCGATATTATCAACAGTGATTTAAAGCAAACACCCAGAGCTTGGTATGAGAGGATTGATAGCTATTTGATGAAGCTGAGATTCATTAGGAGTGAAGTCGATCCAAATCATTGCTTTAAGGTTGTGGATGATAGACCTCTCATACTGGTACCTTATGAGGACGACCTCTTTCTGACTGGTACAGACCCTCTCATTTGCAAAAGTAAGAGGGAGTTGAATTCCAAATTTGAAATGGTGGACTGCAAGCCCGTGACTACCTCGATGGAGCTTAACTTTAAGAAGTTATGCATTAGTGTTGCTGGACCTGATTTGGGAAATGCCTTTGAGTTTCGTCAACTCATAATAGCATTTATGTTCTTGGTGAACTCTCGTCCGGATAAATGTTTTGCAGTTAGCATGTTGAGCTCATATATGGTTAAGCCTTGTTGGATTGGTGTCAAGAATCATTTGAGATATCTTCAGGGCACAATCTCTCATGGATTGAGATACACTGTCGGAAAAGTGAAGCTGCATGATCATTCTGATGCCGATTAGGCAGACAATGTGGAGGATCGCAAGAGCACTTATGGGTGCTGGTTGTGCTTCGATATCCTGGATGAGCAGGAAGCAGAAGTCGGTTGTTTTGAGCACCGATGAGGCTGGATACATAACTGTGAGTATGACCTCCTGTGAAGCTGTCTGGTTGTGGAAGCTCTTCTATGAGCTGTTTGGACACATGTTGAATACCATTGTGATCTTCTGTGACAACCAGAGGGGGATTTGATTGTTGAGGAATCTCGTGTTCTATGATCGCTCCAAGCATTCAAACATCATGTACCATTTTATCTAGGATATGGTACAACGGGGAGCGAGAAGGCTCCATCACTATGGGACTGATGTGCAGGTTGCCTATATTCAGATGAAGCCCTTGGGAAAGGTCAAATTCTTGACTTTCTGAGAATGACTAGGACTCGTGGAGAGACTCTTTCATGATGGTCCAGTATAATATGGACATTGAGCTCTGGGAGCTCTAGGGGGCTAGGGGGTACTTCTTGGAGCAATGAGCAACCATAGGGTGAGCGGTTCAACCTTCCCCTAGTGGTTTGCTATGTAGGTAGGATGACTAGTTCATCCTTCTCCTGCCGAGATACAATCATAGGGTGAGTGGTTCAACCTTCCCCTAGTGATTTATTGTGTACAGGGTGAGTGGTTCAACCTTCCCTTGGGATACCCGTGGCGACATGTAGGCAGGATGAATGGTTCATCCTTCTCCTGCTAAGACATCCTACCCATGCAGTTTGGGACTTATGGGAAGTACCTCTCATCTGGCCAATGAGTAGGGAAATGAGGATAGGGACCATAGTAGTACCGATGGACGCATTGTGTAAATGTTGTACTCCCTATGCTAGGATGATATTGATCTGGGATCAATTAGAACTGACTTTGGGTCAGTAAGGGTGGTATGACACACTCTCTTTATTGGAATTGATTTCGGATCAGTAAGAGTGGTATGAGACACTCTCTTTATTTGGAATTAATTTCAGATCAATAAGAGTGGTATGAGACACTCTCTTTATATGGGACTGAATTTGGGTCAGTAGAGGATGGTATGATACATTCTCGATCACTTCTTCTTCAAAGTTCATCAGAGCAGTGCAGGGCACTGATGGCAGAGATATTATGGATTGGCAGATGGATTAGCAGAAGGAGTTCTCCCTAGTTGAGTGGTAGTGTTAAAATTGGCAACTAGGGCCAAACTCCATGTGGGTCATCTTATTCATGGCAACTAGTATTTTTTTTTGGATTCCTCTCATCAAGAGGTGTAGGATTGATCTAAAGATCATCTGATTCCGATATGTATTCATGGAGATATGAATTTATTTGTGTTATGTGACAATTCATCAAGGTCGGCCAACAACCAAATTGCCCCCATCTATCCTTAACGTTGCACTATAGATAGAGGTGGCTTGCAAGTCATTTTAGACACACCTCTTGTGATCTCTTCCTCTCCACTTGTCTTTGGGTTTTGGTGGGAGGAGAGATCTAAAGAGGATGCATTGCCCTAAAGGATGCCCTAGACCTTAACGCTGTCATGTAGGAGGCTTTAACGCAGTGAAGGAGGCCTCCATAATGCAACAAGGAGAGATCTAATCGCTGGTCTAGAGGAGGCCATATCCATTGTCCTAAAAGGAACCTATACCCAATCCTAAGGAGAGACCTACATGCTATTCAAAAGAGCCCTAGCCGTAGTTCTGTTTGTGCCCTTGTCACAGTCCAGATGCGCCCTAACTGCTGGCCTTATTCCGCAACAAAAGGACTAGATGCTGCCCTTCATTTGCAATAGAAGAAGGCTCTTATACGCTGGGAAGAGGAGGCCTTAACTAGCCTTAACCGCAGTCCTCAAAGGTGATATAATCCACAGTGAAATGAGGGTTCTATGCAGCAAAAAGAGGATCCTTATACGTTGGGAAGAGGAGGCCTTAACCAGCCCTAGACACAGCCAAAGAGAAGTCTATAGACGGATGCATGACCATCTCCAAAAGATCCTCCCTTGTCTGACCGAAAAGTCCATGCTCCTCTAGTGTACCAACCCCCTACCAAACTAACCTGTCAGACTCCAACACCTCTTGACGATAAGTGTTTGCAAGTACTACAACCCTGGTGGTTATCTGTGCATCTGTAAGCTCCTCATCAATGGCTGGTCCAAAAGATTGCTGCTCATCCTCTTATATCATGGGCACAACATGAACCACCAACTAGCTCTCCGCACTGGGCATATTGTCTCCCTTAGCTGACTCTTGCTCCTTTATGTGCTCTCCATGCTGAATCATCAGTCGCTCTCCTGGCAAGTTTGCTCCCTAGACAATATGCTACTCATCGTACTCCATCTCACATGAATGCCTACCTGGGATGCTAGCAATATACCCACGACCGCTCATGCTCCTCAGGGGTATCCACATATGAACTCATGGACTCAACCATAAAAGCACAATCTTCATCTTGGAAGTCAGAAGGGATCTCCTCCTGCTCTAACCCTGTCATTTCCTCAGTGTCACCCATGCTAAGTGGTTAGGTCCCCAAGGTCCCTTGCAGATGAAGCAAATACCCTTCCTCCTCATCTCATTCTTGTTGCATGATCCCCCCAAACCTGAGCATCTCCTCCCTGGTCGATTGCCTTCTGAACAACCCAATGTTTTGCTCAGCCAACCTTTCGGTTAATTCATAAGCAGCAGGCAAGACCAACTGTTCTCTCCTCCAAATGGTGAACAATCTAGTCCGCAACTTCGTGCAAATGGCATCACGACCTCCCATACATGAAGACAAAATGGACTGCATGTGTTATGACTGCATCAAGATGATGTTTCCTAATGTTGAATAAGCATTGGAACATTTGGAGAATCAGGTCATCACACTCCAAATCAAACATGATGTCATAAGACCTAACCAGGGCGATGACTTCTAGAATCTCAAGCTTCTTCCCAAATCCTGAAAGTCTCTACTATCAGTTTGAAGAGTCTCCTCGTTATGTCATCATTGTAAGGAGGTATAGGTGTGGTCAGCATTATATGATACTGCTGAGACAGGAGGCAACTGGAAGTGTGATCCCTTCACAAGGGTACTCCAAGAAGTTGTTTTGTATTAGGGCAAGCATATCTGGTTTTAGGGTCCAAATTGGTTTCTTCCCCTTTTAACTGGTGTACTTTGGAAATGAGTGCATCCAGTGCTTCTAGTTTGAAAAGAGCTTTCATCATGACTTTCATGTGTTTCAAATCTGTCCCAAGTTTAAAAATTTTGTGTTCCAACTCATGCTCTTTTTGTGGCTGCCCTCGCTGTAGCACAATGAATATCTCCTTGGAAAGGGTTCTATTGATTGCTGCTGCTAGCTTATGAAGGGATTTTCTGATATTTTCATCCATGTTTTATGCATGACTTTACTGGCAGACTTCAAAAAGACTATCTATCCTCAAGTTGCTACAGGAAATCTCTACTTCCAGAATCAGTTCTCAAGAATCTGTCAAATGTAAGATCCCCCCCCCATGAAATAACTCTGATATGTTACTAATTTATGAATTTTCAGTGAAAAATTTGTCAAACATGTGTCACAAATGCATGGCTGTAGGTGAAGTATATTCACTGATGCAGGATAGGAACACACAGGGGCACACATACGAAGGAACTAACCCCAAACTAGCAACTAACATTACATTCATAACTCAGGAAGGTGGAAATCTAATTGATAAAACTTCATATTTGCTGTCCTGGACATGGCATGGTATTCAATATATATATCAGGAAACACAAAAGGAACCTGGTGTGCAATATTCTCCAACTGAAATATAATACAGTCCTCTGGCGTCATTCAACAGACCATAACTTTAGAGACAACTGTCCATATATTCAGCCAAAAATAAGGATCATCCATGCCCAGTCAGCCACAAGAATCATGCTGGACACACACTTTGAGATGGACTGATAGGCATACACAGAGAAACAAGTTTTTGTATATGTGTCGCCCAGGTCTAAGAGGGGAATTCGTCCCTTGCCTTACAAATTGTTGCACAATTGCATTAACCGCACTCTGCCTCCAGACCACTGATCGATGCATGTGCAAGAGACTGCACCCTGCCTCCACTTGCTTCAATCAACTGGGGAATCCAGCCGCATGCCAGAACTATCTCGGCCTTAACAATTTACTACACGGCCCCTAGTGTTTATCCTTGCTGACGATGTGTTTTGGGAACTTCATTCAACAGAAAATTTTGGCTTTGATAATTGGCCCAAGTTATGATCTAAGTCACCGCGTTTGTGTTCGTGTTCGAGTTTGGCAACCTTGAAATTCGAATAAAGTTTGGCACCTAAAATTTTGCTGATAAAATTCGGCATAAAATTCGACATATAAAATTTGAAATATTATATACAATTTAAGTTTAAGCAGGCTGAAAAACACATTTAGCCACAGTTCTTCACAAATAAATCATCTAGATTACCCCATAAAAAGAAAAAAATCAGCATTAAATTTCACTAAATCCATACAGACAATTACAAATTATTTTGTCGACAATACAATGGAATTATATGCTGATTAACAGAACTATAAATTGAGAAAAAAAAATTGTTTTTTAGTTAGTGAATTCTATTAACTGAACTAGACAAATTCATTGTTCATCCCGATGATTCAACCCTCTCAATGGGTGGGTTGACAGAAACATTACTTGAAGAAGATTTATTAGTTCCCATTAGAAAAGTTTGTCAATTGGATCAAAAACCTTTCTTGTTTTTTCAATGATTCCAAATGCCCCAGTGGCCCAGCGGCCTAGTTATCCAACTTCCTGACGGCTAGTTATCCAACTCCCAAAGGCCCGATTATCTCACCGGTTGGTGGTGGAGTGAGCGAGTGTGACTGTGAGTGAGGTAGACTTTCATGTGTTGCCAAGTTTTAGCCTCAAGTTCATTAGGGTTACCAAACATACTATTTTAATTTATTTATTTTTAATTATAAATGATGGAAAAATGTCAAACCACAAAACCTTGAAATGAACTTCAACGAATTTTTGGCAAATTTCATTGAATTTGTTTGTGTTTGGCATAAAGTTCGATGAACATAAACGAATTTGTTTGAGTTGTTTTGAGGTTCGGCAAATTTCGAATTCGAAGGATTAAATTCGCTGAACCTGGTGACTTAGGTTACGATCACCAAAGAAATAAGACAGGCCCGCAGATCCTTTGGCTCTGTCCCTCCACAGGCATAACCCTCTGCCTTAGTAAAACTATACAAATATGACCTCAGCCTAATGAAATTGACCTCAATTTATGCCCTCGGTCCTACAAGGAATTCATATTTGGCCCCTCCAGTCGAGCTGACTCAGTGCTCCAATAACTACAAAACCAATTTGCACAGCATCAAGATAACTCAACAATCTCTGCACTGCAATGGTTCGGATTACACCAGTAGCTATTACCTCACGATCTATCAGTTCTGTACTCTTTGCAACTCAAACACTCGTCGCACCGTCCTTCACTGATTTTCCCCTGACATGATGGATCAACTAGATATGTGTTTTGCCTCGTCTTGTTGGCAGCTTGATCACAGACTTGTCCCACGCATCACAAGGATCTCGAGAGTATTCGGCCAACAGACAGATAGCAGTAGCATGGCTTTGCTTGACCAAGGACCTCGACTCCTTACGTAGCAGATTTCGGCCCACCAAGTAGACAGCTCGACCCACAAGAAATGTGATGAATTTTAAACACCTTTCTATAGTGGAACTTGGCCAATGAGATTGGAACAATCTCGACCTTGATAATGAAGCTCGCCTTCCATTGTGAGGAACTTCCACCTGAGATGTAAACCAAGTTTTCTTGGAAACCTGTCCTTAGTGGGTAAGTAGCTCAGGCTAAGTAGAGGGGATCCTCGACTTCAGAAAATTCCTCTCGGCCCGTGTCTAATCGACCTCTGTATCTTTGTGTGTGGCCACCTCAACAAATGCCACCTGATTGTTTCACCACCACGCTTAGAAATATGCCACGATCCTTGTCGACGATCGCTGCCTCCAAGGTGATGGCTACGCTCAGGATGATGGCTATGCTTAGGGAATACGCGAACAAGATGGCTTCCAATATCTGACTCGACGTTGAGATTTAATTTCCTTATGGACTTACAAAATGTAAGTGTTGGCCCTTTTTAATTGTGTGGCTTCAAACTTTAAACTTTAATGATAATCCTCAACCCTTTTAAAATAAAATTCGGCTCCCACTATAATATGATTCGGCTCCTTAATAAATTCCAAGCTTGATAAAGGGTAGTTTATCAGCCCAAGAAATGATTTAGTCGATTAATATTCGATTCCTCTAAAACTTTATCTCGATCCCATATAATATGACTTTAAGATTTGTCGAATGATTATTAAGCACTCAACAAAATCAAGGAAATTTGGTTGGCACTTTGAAGTAGGAATTTTGTAGAATATTTAATGCTTGGAACAATTTTTTTTGCAACAAAATGATGACGTTGGAAGCTTCATTCGAGAATCTGCAATTTAAACCCTCAGGCTGGCAAGAACACCAACTTTGATACCACTATAATATCCCTAGTGGAAATTTTAATAGTAGATACCAAAAATGAACTTGAACAGTAAATTAATCATAAATAGACACAACCAAGAAATTGATACACAAATAGGTGCCTGTTGGGTGCGGGATTCCGCAAGAGTATTTTTGGGGCTAAAAGCCCATATTTTGGTAAAATTTTGTAATCCAAGTGTAAAGACTCCGCATTTTGTGGTCGTGGAGCGCGTAGGTGATAAAGAGTCATAGGGTTGTCCGCCCTTATTTTGGAAATGTAATGTCGGCTGTAAAGGATCTACCCATAGTCCGTGGACCATGGGATTGTATAAATAGAGCTAAGCTCTAAGTAGTTTGATAGCAAGAAAGGAAGATAGACACACGAAGATATAATGTAGGAGAGATAGCTCTAAGATAGAAGTCTAAGTTTGGGTTGTAGCATAGGTAGAGGCTCTGCAACTGAGTGCGCAGAGGCCTAGGGTAAAAGTCTGCAACAGAGTGCGCGGACCCTTGCCACTGAGTGCGCAGAGCGGGTCGAGTCTATAATTGTCCAGAATTATCAATAAAGAGAAGTATTCTACAATGTCTGCGTCTTTATTTCCTGTTTATGCATCTTGTTATGTTGGGTATGAATTTCACTTATAATGTTTATATGATGTGCGAACGCATGTAAATGTGTTGGTTAAGTGAACACAAGTAAGAACATCTATTTACGCGAAGCTAACTAAGATTGGTTAATAAGATAAGTAAGACACTTAGCTTAGTTTGGGAGATATCGCAGTTCGCTGCCCTAGTAGCGCGAAAGTCCTTGAGCCGCAGGTTAGGGCTGCACGAAGGCCAATTGTACCCTTTCGCGAAGGTATTGAAGGGTGGAATAGAGGGCTAAGCAACTTGCGCGAAGGCAGGTATAGCCGGAATAAACCGACATCACAACCATCTGTGGGTGCGGAAACTTGGTTCCAGTGTCCCCCCATACTGCTTCGGGTGAGACTTCAGTCCACGTTCCACGGGTTGATGCTGAAAGGGCCAGTAGCATAGGGATTTGTTTGGCTAACTAACGCTGAACCTGGGTCAGGCCCCCTCAAGCCAACAAATGGTTCTGTTGCCAGGACCAGAATCTGCATAAGAGATGTGTGATGTTGTATTACTGGAATCCAACAAAGAAGGAGATTGGAGACTAGATGGATAGAAAAATCCACGAATTCGTGGCACAGGAGAACAAAAACCCGCGATTGACAAAGGTACAGTCGTTGGACCGATACCTATATACAGAGATCCTCGAGATCTTTTTCTTCTCTTTCCCTATTAAGGTATACGAGTGGATTGCGAAGCTAGCAGATAACTAAGGAAGGTGGAAACTTGACGGTCCTATTGTGTGGAAGCATCGAAGGATAAGATCGCCTGCGCTGTCGATCATTGGCTCGATTGTGTCATAGGAGGATTTGTTACTGAATTTGCGGTTGACACCTCAGTCAGCTATAACGAGGCGGAGCGACGCTTTTTCAAAGGACTGCGAGGTAAGTACGTAAAATATTTGAATACTTGGATTAAAATGCTGTTGAGCAAAAAACAGGTTATGCAGCTACCTTGATGTTCAGGATGCGAAGTGGAAAAATTTACAGAAATGAAGGAAATAAGGGTCCAGAGTATAGCCCTTTGATTTCACCTCCGCGATGGGACAAAGAAGCGATAGTGAAGGTTTCTCCGCGAAGCGCTATTCAGTTAATAAGACAAGGATTCCCGCGAATACCACCTCCGCCCACACCACCTCCAACTTCACCGCCATCGCCTCCAACTTCACCCGTACCACTTCCACCTCCATCGCGGTTCAGTATGGCAAATACTGTGAAGTTGCCTTTGTTCAAAGGCTTGGGAAATGAGGACCCAGACTAATTCTGGTTCGTTGTGAGGGTTGTATGGGAAGCTCAATGTTTTACAGATGATCACATAAAGAAGGCGACACTGGTTAGTGCTCTGCAAAATCGCGCACTAACCTGGTATATTAAGTACTCTAACGATAACCCGAATGCTGGAGTAGCAGACATCTAGGCAACACTAAGTAGGGAATTTAGCAGGCCTAAATTTGAGGCGCAATCGATTGTGGGATTCAAAGAGATCGCGATGCGACTAGACGAGACGCCTTGGGAACTAGATCAGAGGTTGAAATGTACAATCCGCGAAGCCAACATGAATTTGACAGATGGACAAATGTCAAAAACATTGTGAGTGGTTTGTGGCTTCGCTACTACCACACATAAGAAGTGCGTTGTCGCAGCAGAAGATAACAACTTAGGCAAAGGCCTTGGAGATTGCCATGAAACTATATGAGACTCCGATGCAAGATCCTAATCTAGGAGTTCAATTGATCCATGCTCAACTGAAGAATCTGTGCCTTGAGATGCAAGGTCTAAAGCATGACAGAATGTTTCGACTAGAGCTATGCGAGGAAGTATGGTGCTTGAAATGCAAGAGTCAGGGTCATGATAAAGACCATTTCCCGGTCTTTGCGAATTACCTTGCAGGGGGAGGACCGATGCCTTTAAGGCCGGAAGCTCAAGCAGGACCTAGTGCGGGGCCTGCATTATGGTGCGCAATCTGTTAGGTAGCCGGAAAACATACCATGGATAACTGTCACTTGCTAAAGAAGTATGTACAAGCACCATAATAGGTGTTCTGTAACTTTTGTAGGTCGGTAGGACATGATGAACGTACTTGCAGGAGCTATGAATTGATGTTGGATAGAACTCTCGTCTACAGGGTTCAGGCCGAAATGCGATGCTTTGACCAGAATGTAGGGATGGTGCGGACAAGATTTCAGGGGTGCAGACAAGGCCGAGGCAGAGGAGGACCTGGTAGAGGTCTAGGATAGTTGATTTTCTACAAGTGCGGAGGACGAGGTGACTATGCTCGCGATTGCACTAATACAACGCGTCCGCCGTGCAAGTATTGCACGTTGTTTGATCATGAAACAGAACACTGCCCTACACTGATAGCTAGGATATGAGACAAAGGGGCGCTACCACCTCCACCAACTCAAAACCTACAAATGATGAGGTCTGAGCCACGCGAGGAGGATCTGAACGTAAACATAGTGCTCAGGAGTGGGATCGCGACAGGGGATGACAAGGGGAAACAGCTAGAAGACAGTACATTGGTTCGCAAAGCCTCGGCAAAAGAGGCTGAATTTGACTTGGAGCGCGCTCATGAAGCCTTCATGGAAGCTAAGAAGGGCTTTGCTGAGGCCTCCACCTCAGGAAGCAAGGATAAGCCTAAGCCGAAGATGGACCCTTCGATGCTCACAACTTTCCTGGAAACCTGTATGTACTATGAGGTTACTGCGGGATAGTAAGGCTGTGAAAGGGTTACAAGAAGTCATCAATAGATGTGTTGGGACAGTGCCAGGTGAACAGCACGTAGTACGAAAAATTGGCAAGCATAAAACGAGGATGGGACGGGAGATGAGACTGATCACACAAATAGGAGAGTATGAAATGGATCAGGTCATTTTGGACTTGGGGTCAGATGTGAATGTCCTACCAAAGCAGACTTGAGAGCGAATGGGGAGACCTACACTGCAATGGTCTCCGATTCAGCTAAGGATGGTGAATCAACAGAAAATCATCCCCATGGGGCGGCTGCACGGGATGATCGTGGACATTGAGGGAGTGATCGCGCTGGTAGATTTTGAAGTAATAGAGATAGTGGATGACAACAATCCCTACGCTGCGCTCCTGGGAATTCACTGGGCTACTGATATGAATGGGGTAATCAATTTGAAGAAGCGAAAGATGATCTTTGAGAAGAAATCACTGTGCATAATAATACCCCTGGATCCTGCTGAAGGATTGCGCTATATAGAACCAGTCTATGATTATGAGAGTGATGATGATCTGGACTGCATTTATAAGTTAATAGTGTGAGACCAAGACTGAGTGAATCCCGCCGCGGATGGACGGATTACATGGGATCGCGAAAGTTCCTGCACTTTGGATTCCGACAAAGAAATAGAACGCTGGCAGAATCGGTACATGAAATAACTACGCTGAATTGTAACATGATGACCCGGTCGTTGCGTTGTGTCGTCAGAGGCAAGAAATCTGCTTATTTATGATGGTCTAAATGAGGTAGCTATCTTTTTGGATGCATTTGAAAGGGAGATACCAGAAAAGCAGCCCTTCTAGGCCTTGGACTGGGCACTGCGCGCTACGCCTGCAAGATGGTGGGGTACGCACAAGGGAAGCTTTGATGATTGGCATGAATGTTGGAGGATGATGAGAATGCGATTTGGGAAGCCTAAGATGCGACTAACAGACAAGTACGATGGGCAGAATGATCCATACGCGCATCTGGCCAAATGGACGCAGGCTTATGGAGAAAAGCCCTAACCTGAGTGGGTGCACTTGTTTTGTCATATCCTGGATGTTATCCCAATGAATTGGTATATAGAAACAAAGCTCCGCTATGCGACAGGCGACTGGGATATCCTACGCGAAGGATTCATGATGACATTCAGTTTTGAGGACATGTTTGACAATGTTGATGAGGCGCTACAAGAGGTGAAAGCAACCATCTTTAGGATACCACAGGATCCTTTAGGCCTAATTCAGCCTGAATGGGCTACTTAGCTGAGTCACGCGCTTGAATGTTATAATGTAACTGTTGAAGATGAGGATGAGGATCCACAGAAGATTAACATTCTAGAAACAGAAGGCCACCGTGAGGTTCAAGGACTGCAGATTGAGAACCCTGATATAACTGCGCCAGTGAAAACAAAACAAGTGAACATTGGTACGGAGGCAGAAATCAAATTCGCGAAGATTGGAGACTACTGGGACAACGCGACGATGGATAAGGTCACTGAATTGCTTTGCGAATACCAAGACTTATTCCCTACCAAGTTTACAGATCTGAAAGGAATAATCAGAGGCCTAGGAGTGATGAAGATCACGTTAAAGCTCGACGCGAAGCCAGTTAAGCAGAGGCCTTACCGCCTCAATCCGAAATACAAAGAGAAGGTACGCTTAGAGCTAGCAGCAGGCATCATAGAGCCTGTGGAAGAATCCAATTGGGTAAGCCCCATGGTGGTGCAAGAGAAAAAGCAAAAGGATGAGATAAGGATATGTGTGGATCTCAGAAAACTGAATGGCGCTTGTGTGCATGATCCTTTCTCGACTCCATTCATGGAGGAAGTGTTGGACAATGTAGGTGGTTAGGAAGCATATTCCTTCACTGATGGGTTCTTTGGGTACCACCAAATCAAAATCGCACCGGAGGATAGGAGCAAGACAACTTTCGCGACTGAGTGGGGTTGTTTTCAATACACTGTAATGCCGTTTGGATTGAAGAATGCACCGGCAATCTTTTCGCGCGTGGTTGTTGCGGCGTTTAAGGAATTTATTCATAAGTTCCTGGAGGTATATTTTGATGACTGGACTGTATTTGGGCTGGTTAAGCGCCACGTAGCAAGCTTGCGCCTGATACTGGATACTTGTCGAAGATACCAGATCACGCTCAATCTCAAGAAGTCTCTGTTTTACGTTCCTTTTGGGAACATATTGGGGCATTTGGTTTGCAGACAAGGACTGATGGTAGACGCCGCGAAGATCGTGGTGATACTGAACTTGGAAGCGCTGAGGAGTGTGAAACAGCTGCGCACTACTCTGGGACATACGAGATATTACAGAAAGTTTATCAAAGGCTATGCCCAGATCACTGCGCTGATGGAAAAATTATTTAAGGATGTCACGTTTTGCTGGAATGATGACCGTAAGAAAAGCTTGGATATGTTGAAAGAAAAGATGGTTACCGCGCCGATTCTAATCTTCCCGGACTGGAAGAAAGAGTTTCATGTACATGTTGACGCGTCATGTATAGTGTTGGGGGCAGTACTAACACAAGATAGGCGAAGGCTTGGACCATCCTATCGCGTTCACAAGTTGCAGATTATCCAACCCGGAGAAGAACTATTCTACCACTGAACGCGAGGGCTAGCTATGGTGTATGCACTCCAGAAATATTGACACTACTTGCTTGGAGGCCATTTTAAAATGTATATAGATCACTTCGCGCTGAAGTACCTAGTCAATAAGCATGTGTAGGGGGGGTGAATTTGTAGATGGCTCTTATTGTTCCAAGAGTACGATTTTGAAGTTGTTGTGAAGCCTGAACGATTGAACGTGGGACCAGATCATCTTTCACGCATCGATAAAGGGGAGGAACCTACTAACTTGTAAGAAGGATTGCCTGACACGCAACTATTTGCAGTATGTGTTGCCAATGGTCATTTTGAGGATATAATACACTTCCTAACAACAGGAACTGCACCGGAAGGATACTCTGTACAGCAAAAGAAGGAATTAGTGGTGCACGCGACAGATTTCTTTGTCATTGCTGGGCATCTATACAAGATGGGGACTGATGAGATATTGTGACAGTATGTACCTAAGTTCGAACGAAGCGGCATCGTTGCGGACGCTCATGGAGGCGCCGTGAGAGGACATTCTGTAGGGAGAGCAACCACACAGAAGATTCTACGGGCAGGGTTGTGGTGGTCAACCCTTCATCAGGATTCAAAAGCATATTGCAATGCGTGTGATGTATGTAAAAGAATAGGCAGGCCATTGCGTTAGGGATGAAATGCCTTTGAATCCACAAATGACGTTGCAACCTTTTGAGAAGTGGGCAATAGATTTTGTAGGACCCATTCAACCACAAGGGAAGATAGGGGTGAGGTACATTATCACTGCACGGAGTATTTGACTTGTTGGATAGTGGTGCAACCTGTGAAGGATTGCACAGGCGCGACGGCTGCAAAGTTCCTATTTGAGCATGTATTAACGCGATTTGGATGTCCAAAGATTTTGATGAGTGATCGGGGTACGCACTTTCTGAATGAAACGATTAGCGGGCTGACGGAAGAATTTCAGGTATATCACTAGAAGAGCACACAGTATCACCCACAAGCTAATGGGTTGGTGGAAGCATTCAATAAAGTGCTATAGAACGTGCTGACCAAGGTTTGCAACGCTCAACGAAACGATTGGGACCTACGCATACCTGCAGTGCTATGGGCTTATTGGACGACGTGCAAGAAGTTAACGGGACATACACCTTTTAGGTTGGTATACGATGTTGAAGCGGTGATGCCCATGGAATACATTGTGCCTAGTCTGCGCATAGTGGCGCTCATGGGTATGACAGATTGCGGGGCCTTGGAAGAGAGGCTTGCGTAGTTGGATGAGCTTGAAGAAGAGAGATTTTTGGCTGGATTTCATCAAAAGGTCCAAAAGCAACGCGAAAAAGCATGGCATGACCGACATATTAAGATGCGCACCTTTAAGGTGAATGACTTGGTGCTGTTGTATGACAGTAAGTTTGATAAATTTCCAGGGAAATTCGGAATGCATTGGCTGGGGCCCTATGTTATTAAGGAGATTACCGATGGTGGCGCGATCTAGTTGGTTAAGTTGAATGGAGATCCCTTCCCAAGAAAGGTGAATGGTAGTCAATTAAAGCCATACACAGGTGGCCCGACCATCTAACTATGTGATAGAAGCACAGTCTTAGTGCTCTAGGCAGCTGAAAGGAGGCGCGGGACTATAAACTACACTGCTTGGGTTGGGGAGCTGTGTGATTTCAGGACTGTGCGAAGTAGGCAAGTGCCACAGGGTTCGCGAGAACGTGAAGGCAGCTATGCTACTCGTGGAAATAACGCGTAGGTTTGCCGGAAAGTGACCGTTAAAGTCACTATTCACGATTTGATGGTCAGATTGTGGCCAAATGGAGTGGGCGGTAGGCACTTAAGGTGAAATTTATGGATTAGTTTCTTGAAAATCTGCCACCAATCTAGCATTAATGGGCCGAATGTGGGTGAACGGTCGGATTTGAAATCGAGATGCCCTATAAATCACAGGTGGCTGTCCAGAAAAAACACTTGGCATTTTGAGAACTGAGTTGCTGCGCTCTCAGGCATATATGAACCAAGACCTATTCGAAACTTTGAAAGCAAATTCATTGTTTGAGCAACTATCAGAAACACTGCAAGAACTGTGGAATAGCGCTATGTTAGCACCCACAGAAGTTATGGACACAGAAGCGCTGAGAGCTGAGGAAGCCACACAGGAAATTGATGTAGTAGACGCTGCCCTAGAGAGTGCCGAAGTGGTAGTCGAAGTCCCTAAATCACCCAGGACACCGAGACCAAAGAAGGATAAGCAGACTGTGCTACTGGTGCGCATCTCACCAAGAAACCCACAAAGAACCAAGCTCACTTTGCAAGAAAAGGGGAAGGCCATTAATCTGGAGGCAGACGAGGAAGAATCTGAAGAAATCCAGGCGGATGAGGAGGATTTGGAAATGGAAGTTGAAACCCAGGGTGCGGACCCTATTACGAGGTTACCAGAATATGTTCCTTTGCGCAAGGGCAAAGCCAAGGTGCCAAAGGACATAAATGAGAGCAAGAGCTCCCTGCAAACTCTGTTGCTCTCGGATGACATTGTTTTTGAGGGGCTACGCTTAGGGCGGGTTCATGTACTAAAGTTCGAAGATTGGGACCTCACAAATCACGAGAAATTCCTGCATTGAGTGACTGAGCAGCTAATGCGTCGATTGATTGACATGACTATTGGAACAATCGGATTAGAGCCGCGGACATGGCTCAAGGGTGTTAAGAAATCTGGGTTGCTCAACTTGCTCTGGGTACCGCATTACCACGCGCTCTTTTGAATGTCTTCGTCATCAGATAGCTGCTCTGCTTGGTGCATGATGGGTGTTTGTGGCTGGAGGAGCCCATTCCCATCTCAGAGCACTTGATCCATCGGATCACACGACTGCCTTACTCAAGGGATGATCCAGCTAATATGTCAGAAGGAAAAGGTGGTGAGTTGGCCCTTGCAGAAGCTATGAAGAAGAAATTCAAGTTGGAGAAGAAGCGGGGATATGCCACTTCCATCATTAACAACCCTACAGTCAAGGTAGAAACGCAAATATTAGCAGGGAAGGTGATGCGGAAGTGCCGTGCGTATGAGGTGCCCGCACCTGTGATTGCACTAGCAGCCCAATGCGTTGAAGAAGTCTAGTTCAGCTGGGTGAATTATCTGTGTGGCGAGTTCCTTGCGAACTGTCATGAGGTATAGGAGCAGGGCAATACGTTCCACTACGCGTGGGTCTTGCTGTCGATTGTACTGAGGGCATGGGAGCTGCTAGAAGACAACGAATTCCCTTCGGGCGTGTTGGACCTTCTGGAGGCAGTGAAGTATGCTTCGCTGTGGGCAACCAAGGATGCGCAACGCGTAAAAGAAGGCAAGATCTTTTGGATCTTGATGGAGATGAGTATTTGGATGGGGATCAATCGCAAGCCACGATTGTTGCCCACAGTATACGCTAGTTTACAGAGCTTTGCAGAGTTCAAAGCGGATTTCCACCATGTCTTTATTAGGGCGTGGAAGAACCCCACAAAGACATGGCATAGCTTACCTTATCTGCCAATAGATGATGTTATCATTGCAGTCCTCGAATCTTGGCCACTGGAGTGGCGCGCTTCAATAGGCTTCGTGGTGGAAACGTACAAGTCTGCCGCGTAGTATAAGAAGGAAGAAACGAAGCTTAGAATGGCGCAACTAGCTGAGAAGCGCAGAAAAGAGGAAGTGGAGGCTAAGACCTAGGCAGCGCGCGACGCCGTGAAATTGGCAGAACAACATGAGACAGGAGGAGAAGAGAGTGAAGGAGATAAGTCACCTTTGCCCGGGGTTGAGGCAGAAACAGAGGAGCCGACAGAACAAGGTGGCGCGGATCCACAGACGACGTCTACCCAACTCAAGCGTCAGCGACCGCAAGAGAAGGCAGTGTCATGGAAGAAAACCAAGGCTTCAAACATATGCCTAGACCCAATCACCCTCACTGAGGGGGATTTGCACGATATTGGAGAAACGGTAAGGGAAGTCACTGCGGAGGCCCTCCAACAGTTCAAAGAGCAGCAACAATTAGTATTAGCAGCTCTCTGGACAGAGTTGCAGGAGTTGCAGGTTCGTACTCCACAAGCTAGCATAGTGTCTACTAGCCTCGCGATCGACACTTCAGCTATCGCGGAGATGTTGCGCCCAAGGGTGACCAACGCGATACTGCTACTAGATGGGGCACTTACTACAGAAAATGAGGCCGATAGGCCCACGGTCAACAACCTGAAAGGGGTGAGATTGAATATGGCTGTGCTTGCTCGAGAGACGCTCCACCTCTTGCAGGATTGAGTCACTGCGGAACTTAGGGCCTGAGAGAGTCGCGCTCTGCAGGTGATGAGCGAGCAGCGCATCAATATCGAGCAGTTGGGCTTGCAACATGATGAGGCAATGGAACAGAATAAGCAAATCATGCAGGTAGTGGAGGAAGCTTGTCGAATGGTCCCGGAGTTGGACATTCATGCAAAAGAACCGGTTGAGGCGCGCGTTCGCAAGTTGGCCATAGGGGTGTGTGACGCTTGGACAGAGATGGCCAGGATTTAGCTGGAGCTGAACCTGCAAATTGCAGAATTGCAGTTGAGGGCTCAGCCTTCAACTCTATCGGAAGTGAGGGAACAACATGCCATCGTTGTTACAACAGTAATAGCGGCGGTCGATAGTGCAGTAGCAAGACTACACATGACTTTTTGAACTGTCATTCGAGGTCTTGACCACCCTGCAGGAGGCCCTGAATGTAGGTAGAGCGCCTGGAGATAGAGGCGTGCGAGCTACAACAAAGATATGATGATGTTAAAGGGACCATGCAGACGGTCGCCCTTACACAGAGGCTCGCATGGATGTAGGAGGCAAAGGCGCTTAAGGAACAGGTGGATGCCGGTCGACACAAAGAAGTGGTCCTAAAAGCGCGCCTACAACATGGATAAATGAGGCATATACGATCACAACTTCCATTGAAGGAAAGCTCGCAACACTACAGGAAACTCAGCTGAAGATTTAGGGTGGCAGTTCAATGATAGTCACCGAGCAGAGAGTGGAAGAAGTCTAGCAGGCGAATGCTTAGTGCGTTGCCGAGGTTGCGGTCATCCAAATGAAGTTGGGAAGTCTTTGCGCTAAGATCTCCGCGCTTGCAGAGTGACTTGAGGGCGAGTCACGATGTTTGTGTTGGGGGCCTGTTGGGTGCGGGATCCCCCAAGGGTAGTTTTGGGGCTAAAAGCCCATATTTTGGTCAAATTTTGTAATCCAAGTGTAAAGACTCCACCTTTTGTGGTCGCTGAGCGCGTAGGTGCTAAAGAGTCATAGGGTTGTCTGCCCTTATTTTGGAAATGTAATGTCGGCTGTAAAAGATCTACATTGTATAAATAGAGCTAAGCTCTAAGTAGTTTGATAGTAAGAAAGGAAGATAGACACATGAAGATATGATGTAGGAGAGATTGCTCTGAGGTAGAAGTCTAAGTTTGGTTCGTAGCGTAGGTAGAGGATCTGTAATTGAGTGCGCAAAGGCCTAGGGTAGAAGTC
Source organism: Pinus taeda (assembly GCA_000404065.3). Taxonomy (NCBI): domain Eukaryota; kingdom Viridiplantae; phylum Streptophyta; class Pinopsida; order Pinales; family Pinaceae; genus Pinus; species Pinus taeda. Next base: position 6,637 of record APFE031084458.1, on the reverse strand, counting down.
CGCAGCTGAGTGCGTGGACCCTTGCAGCTGAGTGTGCAGGGCGGGTCAAGTTTGTAATTGTCTAGAATTATCAATAAAGAGAAGTATTCTACAATTTCTGCTTCTTTATTTCATGTTTATGCATCTTGTTTTGTTGGGTATGAATTTCACTTATAATGCTTATATGATGCGCGAACGTATGTAAATGTGTTGGTTAAGTGAACACAAGTAAGAACATCTGTTTATGCGAAGCTAACTAAGATCAGTTAATAAGATAAGTAAGACACTTAGCGTAGTTTGGGAGATATCGCAGTTCGCTGCCCTAGCAGTGCGAAAGTCCTTGAGTCGTAGTTTAGGGCTACGTGAAAGCCAATTGTACCCTTTAAGGAAGGTACTGAAGGGTGGAACAACGGGCTAAGCAACTTGTGCGAAGGTAGGTATTGCCGAAATAAACTGACATCACAACCATCTCTGGGTGCAGAAACTTGGTTCGAACATGCCCCCATACTGCTTCAGGTGAGACTTCAGTCCGCGCTTCGCGGGTTGATGCCAAAAGGGCTAGTAGTGTAGGGATTTGTTTGGCTAACTAACGCTGAACTTGGGTCAGGCCCCCTCAAGCCAACAATGCCAATAAAAGAGCTGAGCCATTTTATTAATCCACTGAAAAGAGTACATCAACATGAAGGAATAGTGGAACCTGAGCTTTCGAAGCAAGTGGAGAAAACCTAGAAAAAGATCTCTGACCCAACTGATGAATGACTCTGGCAATGATGTAAATGGCTCGGTGAGAAGACTGTTGCAAACCCTCTATTGCAAAATTGCTCTCTACAAAAACTCCAATGAAGCACTGTGAGATTTCTGAGTGAAATCTCCTCAAGATCGCTGGGCTTTTGTTCAACACCCACTAGCACACTCGAGGGTTTTCGTTTTGGAGTTACCAATGAAGTAGAGAACCATGTTCTCAACCTCTCATACGAGAAGAAATATCAAATCTAAAATGTCCTCTAATGCCCTTCTCCTCCTTTTATAGGTTTGATGGACCCCTCTAGAAGCTCCTATTTTATTATTATTTTAATTATTGAGCACATTTCCCTCAATTAAAATGTCTTTTTAATGTGGGAAAATGGTAAATTGGCCACCATACTCTTTCACCACCGAAAGTCACTTCTTAGCAGCACATCCTTTTCAGATATTCTCATTCTGGTTCCAACGAGCTATTACACTAAGGTGTTCCATTAATTAATCTTCTCGGAATGCCACCTCGAGCGTAATTAATTAAGTTAGGCCCCATAATAATGCTATTTTTTGAAACTTGTCGGAATGCACTGAAACAAAAGGCAAACTGTGCAGATGATGGAAGATGCCAAGCGAATGCCATCAAACCGCATAAAAACTCCTCAAAACTCCCTCAAAACCCCTAATGACATAAACCTGCTCCCATGACTTCGCCATCTCGTGCCTTGGAAATCCACCCTAGCTGTACTATAAAGGAAAATAAAAATGGGGGCATGACAGTTAGACCTAGGAAATAATTTAATTATGGTCAATTAATTTAATTAAGGTGTCTCCAAATCTTTTCTCGCGAAACATTTTCTGGGTTTTGGAGATCTTGTGTTCCTTAGCCTCTTAGACAGTCTGAGACTAGAACACCTATCTATTGCTACCTTTTCTCCATAAACTAAGACTCCCTCTCAGCAAGGAACATGTTCTCCGCCATACCCATCTATTCTTTGAAGTAGACGAACTTTGCCCTCACTAGGGCCTTTGTGAGTATATCAACAACCTGCTACTTTGTGCAAACATGCTATAGTCAAACCAATCCATGCTGCAAACAATCCCTGATTCACTTGCTACATGCTGTAACTAAACCATCCTTCACGCAACTGCACTACTCTAATCTTACACTGTTGATGCCTCTGCGCTGGAGTATCTCTTGTTGGAACTGCTCCTTGCCTACTGCAATTGGGCAATTCACATTTCCTTCCAACTATCTCTGTGTTGCCGCAATCAATGAACCTGTGTGTAGTAAATTAGTAATCTCTCAGAACCATGAAGATCTATGCTTCCATAGAGCTGCTCCCTCTGAAGCGAGACTCCCTCTCAGTCTTGAACTCATATTGATCTACTATGTCACTGCAACTGACTTTGCAATTGTCTCGCAAAATCTGACTGTGCCCAACTGGCTCTACACTCTCTCTCAAGAATTTGTCTAGTCCATTGAGAAGTATACAACACCTAGATTTGATCTACTAATGAAGCCCTCCTCGGCTAGATCTAGAACTCCTTGCTGTTACTTCCTTGGATAGAATCCGTCATATGGGAAGTGTTGTCATCATATGGTATTCACAACCTTCATATTAGGTGTAATAGAATCCAAGTTGGAAACCCTACCCAATCTAACATACTGGAGTATCATACTCCTCCATCTGAGGATAATGTTGCAAAGACAACGAACTCATTCTCCTACTTGGCAGACAAGTCATCAATCTCTGCCGAAGCTGCTGTCTGCTCCCCTTGCTTGTCCTTTTCCCTCTTTGGACGTTGGTTGATGTAGTGACCAAGCTTATCACATTTGAAGTACTTGGCCTTCTACAAATCCTTCTTCTTCTTCTCTCCTTATTAGTTATGTCCATGATTGAGACCCTTCTTCACTTTTCCCTTCACTGCAAGAGCTATGTTCTCCTCTTCCTTCTCTACCTTCGATCCCTTGCCACTGCTGATGGTGGCACCATCAACGAGACTGAGCCTCGATCCTCTTGAGTGAAGTAACTCCATAGGCGTTCTCAATTAGGTAGCTTATCTTGTCCAGTAATCACCTGAATGAAGGTACACCACTGCTTGGTGAACTTGTTTAAAGGTGTACGCACTAGTTCGTCTTCTGTTGGCTTCTCACCTATTGTTGTAAGTTCATCTTTGGCACCCTGAATCTTGGTGAGATAGGATGTAACATTCGCCCTTCTGCATCTTGACCGTCCTCAGCTTCTCTTTGAATATCATCTTCTGACTCTCGAAAGGATCTTGGTATAGCTTGACTATGGCATCCCACATTTCCTTCATAGTTCCCTTCTCTGCAATATGCGAGATGATATGATCTCGAACACCATCAAGAATCATCCTCTTTGCTTTGGTGTTATCCCTCTTGTAGTCATGGAACTAAAGAAGATCTGTAGGCACAACTGTCATAGCTGTAGCAAACTCCTTGAGATTGTGCTTGTCCAATAGGGAGAGCATCCCAACCTTCTAGATGCCAAAGTTAAAGGATCCATCAAGCCTATCCTAATCTCTCTATCTTGTTGCAGCCATCTCCTCTGAAAACTGCGAAACTCAATAAATTGGAGAATAGTGAATTGGGAATCTCCTTCTCTTTTCGACAAATTAACTTAGTCTCCCTTCTGCTACTCTCGCTGTTGCTTGTAGTTCGCACAGACTGACTGGACAATGTAGATCTAATGTTGGGAAATTCACACTTACCTTCTGAGTCACTTCCCGGAACTCGCACTGCATGCTGCTTCTCTTGGATAGCTCGCTTTACCTTTGGAAACCCTTCTAGTACTGGGACACGTATTGCTAACTGTAAAGTGCGAACTGACTCGACTATCAAGCTTGCACTGATAAATCGCTTTGCTTGCTACGACCTTCTCTTGCTGGAAGTTCTGATCTCCTTTCTTGTTGTTGGTATATTGGAAACCCTATAACAAATTCTGGAAATTCCCTCTACTATGTGCTTTCCTCTTCCTTGCCCGCGCTGATCTATTGTTGCAAAACCCTTGCTGCAAAATCACTACACTAGATTTGCTTTGCAAAATATTTGATTTGCTCACCGAAAACCCTTTTCAGCCACCACACTGCCTGCTGCTACTGCTCTTGTCTTGCACATAGGACACGAGTCAAGCTCATGTCAAACACATTTGACACTAGTGTCGTGTTTGACATGAATACGTGACATGAGACGGGGGAGGGACGTGTCAGAAAAATCAGCTACACACTTATGTGGCATAAGACTTAAATATTGGAAACTTTAATATTGGGGAAAAAATTGTCTCGATGTTGAAGTATGCACATTGTTATATATATATATATATATTCTCCTGAAGATTTCAGCAATCGAATCTCTACAGGGAGGTGGGTTCCTTATCCCACAAACAAGGGGTTCTCTTACACCAATGTGGTGTCTAGCTTGGTCATGACCTTAAAATTAGATTGCTATTATTATCATTAATTATGTATGCTGATAGAAATAGGATAGGCATCAAACTCATGTTAGACACATGTCATGCTAGTGCCGTGTCCGACATGAAGAATGTGTGACACAAGGGGCAGGCAAGGGTCAGGTAACTTATGATCTCTGGTCTTTGAAAACTCCTTGAGTGCAACAATTGGATATTTATCTTCTAACTGTTAGTAGTTTATTTGTCTTCTGAATTATTATTCAGAAAATAATGATAAATTCACTATTGCATTCTTCATAATAAAAACACTGTGGAAATATAAAATCGGAACTGAGAAATAGATGCACACACACATAAAAATGACATTTATTTTTGAACAAATAGTCCCTAGAAAAACCTCGAAGGGAAAACCATTGCAACAAATGAGTTTTTTATTATTATCTTCAACAATTCAAGAGTACAATGATCTGCCTGCGAAACTGGCAAAGCTCTGACAATCTTCTTCCAGCAAAATAATCTGGAAGACAACCTTGTCTCCCTCTGCAATCAATTTGGTCTCTCCTAGCCACTTGCACCTCCTCCTAGAATTTGCACTTCTTGTTGGAATGCGCAGATCTGGCTATGGAGAAATCGTACAACCCTGGAATCTCCTCCAAGCAAGTCGTCTTGCCTCCCTCTGCCTCTAAAACCCACTCGCCGTGCCTCTGGGACATTGATCTGACCACTGGCAACTGAAACGTGGCTTCTTTAGCAACTCGCATAGGGAAATCTAGCTAACTCACGCTGCTGTATTTGGCCTCCTTTGCAGATGAAGTCGACCTCCTCTTTCCTGTCTCCTGGACACTAGAAAATGCTAAGGAAAATTCTTTCGGACTCCTGCTCTCAAATCTTAATTGAAACCCTTGCTCTGATGCTTTCATTAGCTTCAACTTCTCCCTTGCTGAATACATGCAACTGGGTAGTCGAATTGCTCAACTCATACACTGTCTTCTCCAATCCCTTCGACCTACTCTTATAATCTCTCGTTGGAGTTGTTGTTGCCGCCTTGCACACACAACTAAGTTAGTGAGAAATGCCCTTAACCCCACAATGTGTGGTTGGTGGCAAAATCAAGAGATGAGACTGTCACTTTTTCCCAACTCTCTCCGTTTAAGCTCTCTCCTAGGTAAGCTAAGGGGGGTGGTCCCTAATGACAAACTAGGTGAAAAATGATGTGAGGTTTCTAGAAGATTTTAAAGTCAATTGGATTACTTGAAAATTATGAGAAAATTTCAACAAATATGATGGGAAACATAAAATGAAATATACTTAAATAACCATCAACTCATAAATCAAAGATAAGAGTATAAGACTAGTGCCTTAAACATTGCTTCAAAATGAATAATACTTTCTCTAAAAATGAAATGTTTCAAAGTGAAACACAAGTAATCCTATCAATCAAATAGACGTTAGAAAAATATGATATCACTTGAAAGATTTAAAATTGCTTTCAAAGAAATGCTTTCAAAGTATAACTATTCACAATTCTAAAGCATATAAAGAAGCAATAAAAATAACTTGCAAAATGAAATAAGCTAAAAATTCACATGCCAAATGAAAGATATGGTACTTGCCCAATGAGATATTTCAAAATGTCCATTCAAGACAATTTCATCATGACAAACATATAAATAAATTGCAAGTAAAATAGTGTGAAAAGTAAAGTGAATTAAGATGAAATGCACTTAACTAAGGTTACATGGTTAATTTTAGGCTAAATGCCTACACTAAGTGAGAGATATTGTGAAAATTCCGAAACTCGGAATCCTATTGCAGCAACTAAAAAATATCATCGTAATTATTAATTTAATTTAACAATTTATTTACTGTTTGCTACAACAAATAATGAATAAATCACACTGCAACCTACACAAATAAAACCACAGAAGAATAAATGCTGGATGAAATGCTAGCACACACACATAAATTTACACAGTTATTTTTGGACAAATGTCCCCAGAAAAACCCAACTTGGGAAAACTAGTGCAACAATGAGGGTTTTATTTATTATGCAGCAGTGAAATCTGAGTACATCTATGGATGCCTAACTGGCCATCCAAACCATAGTTGCAGGAATCGCCCCCCCCCCGGATCCTAAGCCCGAAGCGCGATTCGAAGCGAAGCGTCCCGGAATCGATAGGCGAAGCGCGCTTCCAAAAAACAGGTGGCGCGATTCCGTGTTTTTTTGGCGATTCCTGCCATTTGAGGAGGCGTTGCCCCGGAAGCGCGATTCCGGAGGCGCTTCGGGCATGGGGTGGCGCCACGCAACCTGCCCGGAAGCGCACGCCACCCAGGCGCCACCCGCACGCCACCCAGGCGCAACCCGCGGGGCAGCGATTTAACTTAATTTTTTTTTAATTTTTTTTAAAAGATAACCTAACTAAACATGAGGGGGTGGGTTAGGGGTGGGTTAGGGTGAGTTTAGAAAAGAATAAAGCCCCCATTCTCTT
>APFE031084441.1:0-164115 GCA_000404065.3 Pinus taeda | reverse complement strand
TCCGGCTCTTATTCATCTACATGCTCTGGCTCCCGTGCGATATTCTTCCCAAGGTCCACAATGACCTTCTAAGGTAACTTCTTGCAGTCGTCCTTTGGTGTACCTTGTGTTTTGTTGGTCCCTGCCTGGTCTCCTTCAACTTCCTTGCTAGTGTCCAACCACACACTTGACCATTTAGAGACTATGATAAAAGTTTCCTGCTCTGTGACCAAATAGGGAAACTCATACCATATGCCCTCTACATATTTCTTCCCCTGTATATGTACATTATGAAAATATTCTTTGAAGTTTGCAACTCCACAGTATTGAGCAAATAACATAGGTGATAGTCTCAACTTCTGGCTGACCACGGTGCATAGATCCATCTCAAACAACACCTGAAATTGTTTATTCTCTACCACCTAAATTGGATCTTTTGACACCCACAACGAAGCTTACCTCACATATTCGCACAATTTTAGGTCTACATTAGGGAACTGTGACTCGTCGAGGATTCTCCAGGCTATCAAAGCAATTAACAACAACAACCATGCATAGTGGAATGATTTCCCTTCTTCCTGGGCCGTGCGACAATCATCCAGAAACTCCTGGAAAAAATAGCAAACCCAATTAAATTGTACCCCTTGAGCGCACTACACAGCCAACTGAATGACTAGGGTTGGAACTTCGTCTACCCTGCATTTCCTCATAATTTTACCGACCAGAATGGACGCAGAAAATGTGACAGCCTGATCAGAAATTGAGCTAACAACGTAGCCTCACGACTTCTTGACAACATGAAAATCCTTCTTCGCTTTTTTTGTAAGATTCTTTTCTTGAGACTTTCTAATAAAAGCGTCGGCAGGGTCTTCTCCTGCACATGGCAGTGAGGTGATCCTTCCAATCAACATAGCGTCAATTGGGATCCTCTCTCCTAGCCATAAAGCTCCATCGTGCAATAAGGTCAACAACTAGCGCACACATATGGTATTGACGTTGCTATGCCCAAAGTGAGGCACACTCAACATTTTTAGTAACCTGGTGTGTTGAATCCCCATCGCCCATGTCATTAGTTCTACGTGTGTGACACCAAAATCCTCATAATATACCATCTTCAGGTATTTATTTGGCTCAAAATGAGGGAATTTGGCCTTGTCCACCAAATACCAATCCTCCATGTGCAGTTGCGGTACTTGCGCCAGCAACACTCCTTCAAAGGGTACATCCTCAGGCGGAAAAGGTGTACAAATGGAAAATTTCACTGCATTAGGGTCCTTGGTCACCTTAGCAGTCAGCTTCCTTGGCAACATATATGGAGTTAACCACGAAATTGGTTCGACTTCGTTGACATTTATATCCTCAATTCCTGCCCCAATCTCTTCCTCCTCTAAGTCAACCGATTCCGTTAGTTGATTCTTTTTCTCTTTGTCCAACTTCCCCTTGCTCCTTTATGGAACAGTCATCTTCCTAGGCCACTATCTTACCGGTGGCTTCTATGGTTTCTTTTGTTTCTTCACTGCTGCTACTTTTGCTGGTTCAACCACTGTTGTTGTTGCTCCTGTAGTTGTAGGCTTTGGTCTCAACGATTTGGGAGTTGTGGTGTGCGTAGGAGGAGTAGCATTCATGATGCATGCTAATCCTTGAGCCAGAAATGTTGAATAGATGTCCTTCCAATCCTCACCAGACATGCAACACTTCTCTCGACTCTGACTTAGATGTAAAAGCTCACAAAAGTTCTTTAATAGGAAAAGTGTCTGAATGTAGAGCCGGAGGCGATATTTATAGCCAAATTCAAATTCAAATGCCTTGAATGCCTCCAAATCTTCCTCATAAATGTGAATTTGGTAGAACATGTTCATAGATATTCTCCTTAAATGCACTTCCCCTACTCCTTTTAATGGAAAAATCACAGTCAAATCAACTATATCTTTTACAACATTCATATTCTGGGAAGGCTTCATTGGACCCTCCCTTATGGTGCAGTTATATTTTTGCAACTTTCTCCACTTGCGCCATTTCCTGAAACATCACACAACCCTCCTTCGATGGAACCATTTCTTGGCATAGTAGTTTATAGTCCTACGCTTTCTTTCAGCTGCCTGAAGCACTAATACTTTCATGTTGTCATATAGTTATTGCCACCTCGAAGGAATAGGATTGTCCTTATATACCTTCAATATGCTTCCATTAATCCTTCTAGGAAACAACTCCCCATTTAGCTTCGTAAGATGAACTGCGTCATCATCCGAAATACCCTTGATTACATAGGGTCCCAACCAATGCATCTGAAACTTCCCTAGAAACTTTGTGAACTTACTGTCATACATCAAGACCAAATCACCATTCTTAAAAGTGTGTTGCTTAATATGGCAATCATGCCACGCCTTTTCCTTAGCTTTCTCCACATGCTGATGAAAACCATCCAAAAAGAGATCCTCCTCCAACGCAAGCAGCTGCAATAAGCATTCTTCCATGTAGTCACGATCGACCATCTCAGTTGTTGCTGTGATCCTTAAGCTGGGTACTATATATTCCATTGCCTTCTATGCTTCTTGTCCATTTACCAGTCAAAATGGTGTTTTCCCTATCAATTTATTACAAGTCGTCATATATGCCCATAGTACCGCTGGTATGTGCACATCCCAGTCATTCCTATTAACATTGCAGATCTTCGTTAAGGAATTCTCCAATATTTTGTTAAAATCTTTGACAATGCCATTCGCCTGGGGATGATACGATGTACTCTTCTGATGGTGCACTTGGAACCCTTCTATCAATGCCTTAATTGTTTCATTCTAGAAGTACGAACCTCAGTCACTCATCAGGATCTTCGGGCATCCAAATCATGACAGAATGTATTCGAAAATAAACTTCACAATAGTTTTCACGTTGCAATCCTTCACAGGATGTGCCTCAACCCATCTAGTCAAGTAGTTTGTCACAATGATAATATAATGTGCAACTGTCTTCTTCCCCGGTGGATTAATTAGTCCAAGGAAGTCAATTTCCCATTTATCGAATGCTTGCAGCATGACCTGTGGGTTTAAGGGTAGTCATCTCTTCGCAATGGTCTTTCAGTCCTCTGACACACATCACACGCACTGTAGTGCTCCTTAGAATCTTTATGTACCGTAGGATACCATAATCTTGCTTGCAAAATCTTCTGCACAGTTTCCTTGCCTGTATAGTGTCCTCCCGCGACACCACCATGTGCATCAACCAAAATACTTTTTCATTCATACTCAGGTACATATCGGTGCATAACTTCATCTGGTCCCATCTTATACAAGTGTCCTACAATGACTGAAAAATCTGCAACCCTTAGCACTAGTTCCTTCTTTTGTTGCATTGTGTATCCTTCAGGAGCTACACTAATAGATAAAAAAATAAATAATGTCCACAAAATGCTCATCAACAACTCTGGCAATGAATATTTGTGCGTGAGGTAACCCCTCATCGATATTAGTGGGTTCTTCACCATTCTTGATCCTAGAGAGGTGATCAGGTCCATCCTTTAACCTCCCTAGCTTAACTATCAATTCAAAATCATACTCCTAGAAGAGAAGAAACCATCTACAGATCTTCCCCCCCAAGATAGGCTTATTAACTAAATACTACAGTGCAGAATGATCTGTATACATTTTAAAGTGTGAACCTAGCAGATAATGCCTGAATTTTTGTAGTGTGTAGACCATGGATAATCCTTCTCGTTCTATGGTTGAATAGTTTCACTCCGCCTTATATAGTTTCCTACTTGCAAAGGCAATCAAATGGTCAATATCTCCTTCCGCTAGTTAAGTTAAAACATATCCCAATGATATACAAGATGCATCCATGTGCATATGAAACTCTTTCTTCCAATCTGGGAATACTAGGATTGGTGCAGTAACCATATTCTCCTTAACAACATCCAAGCACTTTTGACAGTCGTCATCCCAACAAAATGTAGCATCCTTCCTCAATAACTTCTCCATTGGTGCAATGATCTACACGTATGCCTTTATAAACTTCCTGTAATACCTTGTATGACCCAAAGTTGCATGTAACTGTTTTATATTCCTGGATGGATCCAAATTGATAATTACATCAATCTTGGAAGGGTCTACCATCAATCCCTGCTTGCATATGACATGTCCCAATAGTATTTCATAACGTGCACAGAAAATACATTTCTTCAAATTCAAGGAAATTTGATACTTCCTGAACATATCCAACATTAGGCGTAGACTAGAAACATGTTTCTTAAACAACCCCAATATTGTCCAATTGTCGAAGTAGACCTGCAGAAACTTGTGAATAAATTCCTTGAATGTTGTGACTACCACCCTTGAAAATATTGCATGGGCATTTTTAAGTCTGAAAGGCATAACTGTATATTGGAATGACCACCATTCTATAGCGAAGGTAGACTTTCTCCTATCCTCCAGCGCAATCATAATTTGGTGATATCCCAAAAATCCATCTATGAATGAATAAGTCTCCTATCCACCAATGTTTTCTAGAACTTTATCTGTAAAAGGCATAGCAAAGGGGTCATGCACACATGCATCATTTAACTTTCGCAAATCCTTATATCACCCTTTGTTTTCTTTTGCTGGACCATCATCGGACTGACCCATTCAGACTCTTCCACTGGCTCAATTATAACTGCTGCGAGCATCTTATCCAACTCTTCTCTTACCTTTTCCTTGTACTTGGGGTTCAGTCGATATGGGTGCTACTTAACCGACTTCGCGTTTGGTTTTAAATTGATCTTCATCACACCCAAATCACCTACTATGCCCTTCAATTCAGAGAATTTAGTTGGAAATAAGTCCAGATATTTATGCAGTAATTTAGTAACCTTGTTGACTGTGTCTTCATCCCAATAGTCGCCAATGTGCGCAAACTTTGGTTCTGCTTCTGAGCCAATATTTACTTGTTTTGTCTTTACTGAATGTAAGATATTAGGGACCTTTGCATTAGGTCCTAGTACTTCGTGCAGTCCTCCTAACTCCGAAACGTTAATATTTCGTGGATCCTCATCGCCTTCTTTTGTATTAACATTATATCATTCCAACGCATGTTGTAGTTGCGCGCTCCAATCAGGCTACATCCAAGTTATAGGTTCTATTGGTGTTCGGAAGATCACTGCCTTAATCGCCTCAAGCACCCCATTAATGCATTCAAACCCGTCTTCAACACTGAATGTAAGCAGAGAAATATCCTTCATTTCATCCCAATCAGCAGTCCCGTGTCACAACTTTGTCTCCAAATACTAGTTTGTTGGTATAACATCTAAGGTATGAATAAAGATATGTACCCACTCTGGTTGAGGTACCTCACCCCAAGCATTAGTCCATCAAGCCAGATTTTCACACGGATCATCCTTTCCTGTGTACTTTTCACTGAGCCGTGCTGTTGTAGAGCCAAATCTTAATCTCATCAGTCTACAATATTCCTTCCAATCAACAATATTATCCTTGTGGGTTCCCCAGCATCTTGCAAGCATAGATCTTAAATCCAAATCTAGAGCTTGAAACCCGTGCTCCTTTTAAAATGGTCAAGAAAATTATTGATATCATCTATCCCATCATAATAAGGTAATTTACGTACCTTAGTTGATATACAGCGCAGAGACTTTGTAATCCTATTGCATCGTAGTGTAGAGACTTCATGCAACTGATTCTGCCAATTTTCTAATTCTTCATCTGAGTCTGATTGACACGGACTATCTTTCTCCCAACTAATACGTCCATCTGTAGTGGGATTAATCTAGTCTTTGTCTCGCGTAGTGAGTTTATATATGTTATTAGTGTCTTCGTCGTCATAGTCATCACATACTAGCTCTGTGTATCACGCACCTTCAGCTAGATCCAATGGAACAACCACTCTAAGGCCATTATTTTCAAATACCATGCTTCACTTCTTCAAATTAATAATAGCATTTATGTCGAAATCCTAATCAATCCCGAGCAATTTTGGGTATGGATTACTATCATCGACTATTTCAATAACTTCAAAATCTGTGAGCATGTTGGATCCTTCAATATCTACAGCCACTCCATGTAGACGACTCATCGGAATTATTTTTTGTTGGTTTTCCATGCACAACTGGATTAGTGACCACTGCAACTTAGGTTTCCCATACGTTCCCAAGTCTGTTTTGTTAGTACATTAGCGTCAGATACTAAGTCTAGAATTATCTAGTCCATACCAAAATCACCAATTTGTGTTGTCAACTGCATTTCCCTACCAGTCCTTTTCTTACTTCGAGTCACCTTATTTACGAAGCGTTCTTTTGGTAGCGGCTTGTCCTTGCTAGCACAGTTATCTATCAATTCTTGTAGTCCTTGAACTGCCTTCTGATCCCTCAATAGTTGCATGCATGTCTATAGGAACGATTTCAACACTATGGGATCAGAGTTCTCCATCGTAGTACTTTCTTCAGATTTCTCTATTTGTGGGACGATTGGTTTCTGAGTTTTAGATGTAGAAGCACCTGGATCCATAAAAAATTTCCTTTCCTCCATAAACATCTCCTTCTCTCTATGTAAGTCAAATCCAACATTATTTCCACCAGCCCTACGAACCCATGTATCTGATTTACCTTCTAAATTGCCTTCACCAGTGGATATACCACTTTACGTTACTATATTGGCACTAGGATTATCTTCACGTGGTTCAGATTACATCATCTGAATGTTCTTCAGTGGCTATTGGTTCTTCTTTTCCTGCATCTTTGCTATTAATACATGACAATCTTCTATAACATGATCAAATTTCTTACAGTATTGACAAGAAGGATGAGTTGGATTTTGACAGTCGCGCCCAAAATGTCCCGGTTTTCCATAGTTGTAGCAGATGATATGTCCCCAACCTCTTCCAACACCTCCTCCACGCCCTCGTCCCCATCCTTGGAATCCTCCGTGAGTTGTAGGTGAGCCTTGATCCTTTTGCACATTGGTTTCAGCCTACATCCTATACAGTGGGGTTCTGTCTATCATGAAGTCATAACTTTGACAATATCTTTCACCATGGCCAAACCGATTTACAAAATTTGTAGAAGATTTTCTTTGGTGACTGCATAAACTTTTGTAATAGATAACAATTTTTTGTCATATGCATTCCTGATACTTGGAAGATACTACACCAGATACTTGAACCAATGCTTGATACGACAGGAGACTCCAATTTCAGTCGGTTGGGACCTCTAGTAGCTATATAATGTCGGTACAGAGGGAACTGATCCTTATAGTGGCCTATAACCTTGCATTTCATGCACCAAACTTCAGGGCATAGTCCTGACTAAACCTCCTTTACCTTCTTTAGATCATGCAATTCCATATGCAGGCTTTCTAACTGTGATTGGATCTGTTGAACTCCTATATTCATATCCTCAATCAGCGAAGCCTCCAGCTTCATCATGATCTCTAATGCTTCAGCCTGAGATCCAATCTTCTATTGAGACAAAGGTTATCTTAAGTGTGGCAATAGAAAAGCTATGTACCATTCTTTATGTTGTTTGTCTAAAATCTAAAGATTAGCTTGTCCTAGTAAGAACTTAAACCTTTGATCCATATCACACACAAACTCATTAGTTGTCTACTTGATATCCTTTGATTTAGTAAAACATTGAGCTTTTGATTTCAACTTTCTAGATTCTGCGTTTAGCGCAGTCTTTGTCTCATCCAATGTAGCATTTTGATTGCTTGTGTTATATTTGATAAACCATGCAAGCGCTCTATCCTGTAGTGTTGTAACCAGTTGCACTTTATTCATGTCATTATCATTGATTTGTTGCACCTTCCACATAGTGATGCAGAAGCATGAGGCTTAGAGACAAAATGCTTTGATTTTATTCCAAAAATCCAAAAAAAGTTTACAAGCAAAGGAGTGGGATCCTTTATTTGTCACTTTAAAAAGCTTTCTAGATAGGATTTGAGCTAGAATACAGGTATTTGAATGATTTAGTAATTAATTAAAGTAGTTTAGACATGGTTGAGATTCTCGAGGAGAATATCATGCAGAGTGGATATTAGCTAGTATTAGACAGATTCGTTCCATTGGTTGAGGATCTGATGGTTGTATGTAATGGTATTGATGTAAGTTTTGAATTATTGTAATGGGGATTTTGTTGGATTTGGCTATGAAGGATTAGACTGTAAAAATTGAAATATCTTTGTGTCTTTGTGTATTCTGTGCATGACTAGTTAAATCCTGGAGGTTCAAATTTCCTTCGAAATATCTATGAGTGTGTTGTTTTCCAGTTCGGGCCTTTTGAATTAGAGTTTTTGTAAAATTTGTGTTATCGTGCTTAAAACCTTTGTTTCCTATGTTTTGAAATATTTTGGCTATGTTTTAAGACCCCAGAGAATATAACTTAGAGATAGGATAAAGCAGTGGAACCGCTAAAACTTGGTGGAACGGAGAAAACCTGGCCATTTCGCGCTAAACCCAACAGAAGAGCAGAGACCGTTTGATCAACATATCCACAGATCTGACGGCGATCATGCGTTAATAAGTGCGAACATTATCTCAAAAAATGGACATGATGAATTATTTAACTGAGTTAATACCTTAGTTAATCGCGACCATCTGCTGGAGGGAGGCAGATCCGACGGCAATCGCATGGTTAACATGCACGAGATTTAATTTGGAAATCAAACGCGATATGGTATGAATAGTGGTTTAATCCGTTGAATTCCGGGTTGATCATAGTCATTCGCCCTGAAGTGATGAGATTCGACAGATATCGCGTCAAAAAAGTATACAACCTTTAATCCAGATTTCGGACCCGAGAAATTAAAACTGCAAGTTTGTTTTCTTTCGGTTCCGTGGGGAAAATAGAGATAGGTGGAAAAGGCGGATGTGATAAGTTTATGTGTCAGAGTCTTAATTCCTTTTGATTCCATGGTAATTGAAGTTTTGGCCATAATTCGGGTAATTTAACAGTTTTGGCTATTTTCCATAGAATAACTGAAATTAGAGGTGGATGACTGAAACTCCAAAGGAAATATGAGAAGAACTTCCACCTACGCTTGAAGAGATCGCTACTGGATTTGAACATTTATCTTTAACACCTACACCCAGACCATGATTAGTGGTATCAAAGCAGCTTATTGACACTGATCAAGATCTCAAAGATCAGAGAAATAAAACCAACATGGCTTTCAGAGTTGGAGGAAGACATGGTCAAAGAAGAGGAAGGCCAATTGCAAATGCTGAAGTGTTGGAAACTATGCAACAGATGCAAGCGAGATTAGAAGCAGTGGAAATGGGAAATCAAGGAGATGCAGATGCTGGAGATGTCAGTGAGCCTGAAGTTGAAGCTACAGATGTAGAGGAACCTGCAGAAATTACTCCTGAAATGAGGTTCTTTAAATCAGTGTTAAGATCCACATCTAAACCCAGACTTGAGGGTTCAATTTATGCAGGAGTTTTAAACCCTGAGGAGTTGATAGACTGGATTAATAGTATGGATAAATTCTTTGATTATGAAGAAATGGAAGAAGGAAAGAGAGTGAAATTTGCTGTCACAAAATTGAAAGGACATGCAGAACTTTGGTGGGATGGAGTCCAGGTAGAAATAAAAAGACTTGGTAAGCAACCAATTAGAAATTGGAGCAGGATGGTGGCAAAGTTGAGAGGTAAGTTTTTGCCAAGTGATTATCAATAGATATTATTTAGACAGATACAGAATCTTAGATAGAGGTCTTTGACAGTGAAAGAATACATAGAGGAATTTTACAAAGTGAGCATAAGAGCTGGACAAATTCAAGATACAAATGAGAAGGTTGCAAGATACATAAATGGTCTCAGGATGGAGATCCAAGATGAGATAAGTTTGCTGTCTCCTAAAATAGTAGAAGAGGCTTATCAGATGGTATTGAAGGCTGAAGAAAAACTCATAAGGAAGAAACCTGCCAAAAGTAGAGGTACTTTCCGAGGAAGGGGAAGTCAAGGTGGTAGAGGAAGATCTACAACACCTAGAGGTGGAGCTAGCAGCAACTTGAGTCATCATACACCCACAGGAGGTGATGCAAGTGGCAGAGGGAGTTTTTCCAGAGGAGGAGGAGGCAGAGGCAGAGGAAGATAAATTAGATGTTACAGATGTAATAGGCTGGGACACAGAGCCTATGAGTGCCCAGAAAACATAGGAACCAATCAGAGAAATGTAATTGTTGCTAAGATTGAAGAGGAAGCAAAAAAGGTGCCAAAAGAAGAAAATGTACCAGAGAAAGGGGAATCTTTGGTAGTTAACAAATTTTTGTTAAAGCCAGCAAAGGAAGACCTTGTTCAGGACTGTGTGCAAGGTTCAAGGGAAATGTTCTCAGATGATAACTGATAGTGGTAGCACAGATAATTTGGTCTCTATAGAAGTGGTGGAGAAGTTGAAATTACAGACAAAGAAACATCCAACACCTTACAAGGTGTCATGGCTTCAAAAAGGACATCAGTTGTTAGTAAATGAATAGTGTGAAGTGGAGTTACAGTTGGGTAAATACAAAGATAAAATTCTGTGTGATGTGATGCCTATGGATGTGTGTCACATATTGTTGGGAAGACCTTGGTAGTATGACAAAGGAGCTATGCATGATGGAAAAAAGAACAGATACAAGTTTGGTAAAGATGGTGTTAATCATACACTGCTGCCTATGGAAGAGGAGGATATGTCAAGAAAATATGATCCAATGACCCTATTGCTTAGTGGAAAATAATACTTGCAGCAGATTGAAGAGGACGAGGTAAATTTTGCGTTGATTTGCAAACCCAAGGTAATAATGACTCCCACTAAAATTTATGATTTACCACTTGTAATTCAAGAGATGTTGGAGAACTATTGTGGTATCACTGTAGATGATTTACCTAATGAGTTACCACCCATTAGAAAAATCAGTCATCATATAGATTTGATTCCAAGAGCAAATCTACCAAATAAAGTAGCTTACAGGATGACTCCCACATAAAATGAAGAAATCAGGAAATAGGTTCAGGAACTGTTAGATATTAGAGAGAGTTTGAGTCCTTGTGCAGTACCAACAGTGTTGAGTCCAAAGAAGTATGGAGGTTTAATCCAGACTTAAACAGAAATGCAACAAATTACAGAGATAACCATATACACAAAGATGCAGCGGAAATAATACTTCATTTCATTAATGGAAAATACTGAAACATGCTTACAACCAGAAATGGAAATAAACCAGCTAGGGCGATGATAGCTTATCTCTGAGAAGAGATGTGTGGCTACATGCCTCTGAACTGTGTTACAATGAGGCTCGAAGGCCTATTTATTGTTGAGAAACAATGAAAAACCCTTCACATTCAAAAACCTAACCCTAGAAGATGAAACGCCAAATTGTGGGCCCCGTTTTTGGGTAAGTTGGTACATCAACTTCCCGGGGTCGTGAATTGGTCGTATTATCTCCGTTTGACGCGCATGATAGCCCATTGGAAAGATATCTACGAGGACTACGACGGAAAAGACGATTTTTTATAATAAAAAAAACATCGTTTAGGGCCTCAAAATAGCTCCGAAAGTTTAGGACCCGAAAAACTGCTAAAAATAGTAAACTGTGCTATAATTAAGGAAATTGAAAAAACTGAAAGAAGCACTAGAGGGGATCCAAGTGGAATTAGTGGGTGGCCACCAATATCCACTTGGATCAAGGTTGGAGAATGTGCACTGATTCAAGAGCAATCAACAAAATAACAATCAAGAAAAAAGATTTCCTTTACCTAGAATTGAAGATTTGATGGATTGTTTAAGTGGAGCTATATATTTTACAAAGTTGGATTTAAAAAGTGGTTATCATCAAATAAGAATTAGAGAAGGAGATGAATGGAAAATTTATTTTAAAACAAATGAGGTATTGTATGAATGGATGGTAATGCTTTTTGGGTTATCAAATGCTCCTAGTACATTTATGAGGCTTATGAATGAAGTGTTGAAAGAATTTATTGGTAAATTTGTAATAGTGTATCTGGATGATATATTAGTTTACAACAGATCTAAAGAGGAACATATGAGACATTTGAATTATGTCTTACAGAAGATGCAAACAAAAAAGTTACTGTTAAATCTTAAGAAATGTTCATTCATGAAGGAAGAGTTGGTATATTTGGGCTTTGATGTTTCTACTGATGGATTAAATATGGATCCAGAGAACATCAAGGAAATCATGGAGTGGCCTTCACCAAAAAGTGTTTTTGAGGTAAGAAGTTTTCATGGTCTTGCTAGTTTTTATAGGAAATTCATAAGGAATTTTAGTAAGATCAATGCTTCTATTATTGACAATATAAAGAAGGATAATCAACCATTTAAATGGACTGATGAAGCAAAAAAGAACTTTCAGCTGTTGAAAAGGAAGATCACTGAGAAACCTATTTTGAATTTTCCTGATTTTAACAAACCTTTTCAAGTGAAATGTGATGCTAGTGGAGAAGCTATCGGCGGTGTCTTAAGTCACGAGAACAAACCTGTAGCTTATTTCAGTGAAAAACTGAATGAATTAAAGCATAAATATTCTTCTTATGATAAGGAGTTTTATGCAGTTGTACAATCATTGAAGAAGTGGAGACATTATTTGATGTCTAAGGAGTTTATACTATATTCAGACAACCATGCATTGCAATACATTATGCAACATCCAAAGCTTAGTCAAAAGCATGCAAAATGCGTAGAATATCTTCAAAGTTTTAATTTTGTATTGAAGCATATAACTGGCCAATCAAACAAGGTAGCAGATGCCTTAAGCAGAAAAAATATCTTAGTTCAGGAAAGTCAAATTCAAGTGTTGGGTTTTGAATTTCTTAAGGAATTGTATGAGAAAGATTTAGATTTTAAAGAGGCATTTGAAGCTTGTAAAAATCCTATTTTTTTAGATAGAAGTAAGTGGCTGGAATTTTTCTTGCAAGAAGGATTGTTGTTTAGAAGAAATCAGCTGTGCATACCAAATTTTTCTATGAGAGAAAATTTAGTCAAGGAGAAACATAGTGGTGGACTTCGAGGACATTTTGGTGCAGACAAGACTTATAAGCAGGTGAGTCGGTTTTATTTCTGGCCGAAGATGAGATCTAAAGTGGAGAAGAATGTGAAAAATTGTAAAGTCTGTCAATATGCAAAGGGAAGGAGCCAAAACACAGGTTTGTATGTTCCATTACCTATTCCAGATAGACCTTGGGATATGGTAAGTATGGACTTTGTTTTGGGTTTACCAAAAACTCAAAGAGGTAATGACTCAATTTATGTTGTGGTAGACAGATTTTCTAAAATGGTGCATTTTATTCCATGTTATGAAACCAATGATGCTACTCACATTGTTAATCTGTTTTTTAAGGAGATTGTAAGGTTGCATGGGTTACCTAAGTGCATTGTTTTAGATAGAGATACCAAATTTGTTGGTCATTTCTGGAGGACATCGTGGAAGAAACTTGGTACTAAACTGAGTTTTAGTTCAGCTTATCATCCTAAGACTGATGGATAGACTGAAGCTGTAAATAGAAGCTTGGGTAATCTTCTGAGAAGTCTTGCAGGTGAACATCCAAAATAGTGGGATCAAATTTTGGCATAGGCTGAATATGCTTATAATGACTCTCCTAATAGGAGTATAGGGCAGAGTCCATTCCATATAGTTTATGGAATGCACCCAAGAGGAGTGTCTGAATTGAGAGACTTGGGAAAAGCTAAGATGAGAAGTGCTAAGGGAGAAGATTTTGCTTCAGAAATTCAAGCAATACATAAACATGTAAAGCAACAATTACAGGATAGCAACATAAAGTACAAGAACAGAGCATACTTGCAGAAGAGAGAGGTTAATTTTGAGGTTGGAGATTTGGTTCTAGCACACCCGAGAAAGGAAAGATTTCCAAAAAGGGAGTATAACAAGTTAAAATTTAAGAAAATTGGACCATGCAGAATCTTGAGGAAATTTTCTGCAAATGCATATGAAATTGAATTACCCCCTGATATTGGAATATCTCCAATTTTCAATATTGCATATTTGTACAAGTATGAAAGCGGAAATGCAGAGGATACAACAGAAGACAAGGAAGAACAAGAGGTTGATTGGGTAAAACAGTTACCTACAGCAAAGGCGTTGCAGCCAAAACATATTTTGGATAAGAGAGTGTTTAAGAAGACAAGGGGACAGGAGTATTTTCAGTATTTTGTCAAATGCAAGGATCAATCAATTGTTGATGCTACTTGGATGACAGATGCCATGCTACAAAAGTTGGGAAGTTCTATAGAAGAGCTCATGGATAGGAGCCCATGAAAAAATTTGTCCTCAAGAGTCTAATGCGGGAGCATGAGGCATAGAGACAAAATGCTTCGATTTTATTCCAAAAATCCAAAAAACATTTACAAGCAAAGGAGTGGGATCCTTTAGCTGTCATTTTACAAAGATTTCTAGATAGGATTTGAGCTAGAATATAGGGAATTGAATGATTTAGTATTTAATTCAAGTAGTTTAGACATGGTTGAGATTCTCGAGGAGAATATCATGCAGAGTGGATATTAGCTACTAGTAGACAAATTTGATCCATTAATTGAGGATCTGATGGTTGTATGTAATGGTATTTATGTAAGTTTTGAATTATTGTAATGGGGATTTTACTGGATTTGGCTATGAATAATTAGGTTGTAAAATTTGAAATATCTTTGTGTCTCTCTGTATTCTGCGCATGACTGGTTAAATCCCGGAGGTTCGAATTTCCTTCGAAATACCTCTGAGTGTGTTGTTTTCTAGTTCGGGCCTTTTGAATTAGATTTTTGTAAAATCTGTGTTATCGTGCTTAAAACCTTTGTTTCCTGTGTTTTGAAATAATTTGGATATGTTTTAAGACCCTAGAGAATATAACTTAGAGACAGGTTAAAGCAGCGGAAGCGCTAAAACTTGGTGGAACGGAGAAAACCTGACCATTTCGTGCTAAACCCAGGAGAAGAGTGAAGATCGTTTGGTCAACAAATCCACAGATTTGACGGTGATTGCGCGTTAATAAGCGTGAATGTTATTTCAGAAAATGGACGCAATGAATTATTTAACTGAGTTAATACCTCAGTTAATCGTGACCATCCGCTGGAGGGAGGCAGATCCGACGACAATCACGTGGTTAACATGCACGAGATTTAATTTCGAAATCAGACGCTATATGGTATGAATTGTGGTTTAATCCGTTGAAGTCTGGGTTGATCATAGTCGTTCGCCCTGAAGTGACGAGATCCGACGAATATCACGTCAAAAAGTATATTGCCTTTGGATTTCAGACCCGAGAAATTAAAATTGTATCTTTGTTTTCTTTCGGTTCCATGGGGAAAATAGAGATAGGTGGAAAAGGCAGAGGTGATATGTTTATGTGCCAGAGTCTTAATCCCTTTTGATTCCATGGTAATTGAAGTTTTGGCCATAATTCGGGTAATTTAACAGTTTCGGCTATTTTCCGCAGAATAACTAAAATTAGAGGCGGATGACTGAAACTCCAAAGGAAATCCGAGAAGAACTTCCACCTGTACTTGAAGAGATCATTACTGGATTTGAATGTTTATCTTTAACACCTACACCCAGACCACTAAATAGCTTCGACTATGAACCAAAATTGATTAGGATCCTTTGATCCCTGACCCTTGAATACTCAAATTTTCACTGTAGTTGCCATACTGAAGAATGAAGGTGGAGGTGGAGGTGGAGGTGTAGGTGTATGAGGTGGTGATGAAGGTGGAGATGGGGTGGATGGATGTGAAATCCTAGAAGTGCTTTGCTTTTTTGTCTGCGGCGCACCTCCAGGTGTGTTAGGGCTAGTCCTTTCTTCTTCGATGTCCAATTCACCCAACAATGGACTGTACGCGCCTTCAATGTATTTGTCCCAATCGGCTCTGAATATTTTTCCACTTTGCATAGATCCGGTATGACCTATTTTAAACATCAATTCAAAGGCTTTTTTTCACAACAACATTTTAATCCAAGTCTTTAGTGATCTCAGGTACTTACCTCTCAGACCCTTAAAGAATCAACGTTCAGCTTTGCTATAAGATACAAAGGTATCAATTGAAATTTTAGTGATGAAACCACCCAAACTACTATCGATACAATAGTCAATAGCCCTTGCAACCTTATAATCAGACTCTTCAAGGTGCTTGATCAATTTAGGAGTCCACACAATAGGATCATCGTGTTTCCAAGTAGGTTCGTTGTCCACTAGCTTGGACAACCATTCGTGTAATTCGTAAGGGAACAACGAAAACACAATTTCATGCTCTTCTGTGTAGAGATATATCTATAACTACATTTATTTGGACCATGTGGATTTTGATTTTCTTGAGCTACAAACTCATGCAACTTTCGTTCTATCCACTTCTCGATTTCTTTCCTAGTTAGTATCCACGAACGCCACATCACACATCCCTCAGATAGATCTCGGTCTTGACAACAGAACCATTTTTTGGTTTTAGGGGGCTTGGAACTAAGTTCAGAGTTAGTTGCGCTAACCAACAAAACCCTACACTACTGGCTCATTCGGCAACAATCCATTTTAGCGCAGATTACAGTCTCACCCGAGGCAGTATTAATGGATGCTAAAACCCGGTTTTTGCATCTAGAAGGATATGTGATGTAGCAACGAGGCGTTTCCTTAAACTAGGGCCCTATTTGGCCTTTGTGAACCCTTATCTTTAGAATCACAAAATTAAAGTGATTTCTACTTAATTAGATCTATGAGCTTCACTTAAGTGTTCTAACATTCATAAGTTACTGTACCAAAGTAGATCTTCGCAATGAAATTAAAGAAACATAACAAACAACTGAATCATTACTAAGCATAAAAACACATAACATATAAATAAACACAAACCCACATATTTTCGTCAAATATGCTTTATTACTTCAGAGATTCAGTACATACACTTCTTCTTACCGGTGCACACAGATGCAGGAGCCCACACACTCAGTTGTGGACTGACCAAGGTCTCTGTGCACTTAGCTGTAGGAGCCTTCCCCTTCACCAGAATATCGAATTACAAACTCAAAATCTTACTTATCAACTAACCACAAGCTTAGAACCACTTCTAATGACTCATAGATGACTCCCTTTTATACCTTTTACATTACATTACGCAGAGTTCATTGCATCATCAAAATAGCCCATCCCTTTAGAAAATAAGGGGCTTTGACCTTCCTAAAATCCCCTTTGACTCTTAATGTTCTGTGCACTCCGCTCCTCAAATTGTGGGGACTTTACAATATTACAAAATTTTACTCAAAACTTAGACAAAATTGGACCTGGGGGTCCCCATCCCAACAATTAATAAGACACCAGAAGGAAGGTTGGTTGGTAGAGATAGTGTGGTTTTTTATGTGTGGTCCTATTGTTGTGCATATGTTGTACATGCTACATCTATGATGTTGTGCGCATGCGGTGTTGTGCATATATAATCTGTCTACATGTTGTTTATGCAATGTTATGTATAGGGTGGTACAAATAGTGTTGTGCGAATGTTGCATATGCAGTGTTGGGTATAGATGGTGCTATATACATGTTGGATATGTGGCGTTGTGTACATATTGTAATATGTGCATGATGGATATGCAGTTTTGTGTGCATATGGTGCTATGCACATGTTGGATATGCAATGTTGTGTACATAGGGTGCTATGTACATTTTGTATATGCAATGCTATGTATCTATGGCATTGTGTGCATGTTATACATGTGGTGCTATCTACATATCGTGTGGTGTGCATGATTGTATACGTGGTGTTGTGAGCATGTGGTGGCATGTACATGTTGTACATGTGGTGTTGTGTGTAGGTGGTGTTATGTACATGTTGTGCATATGGTGCTGTGTACATGTGGTGTTGAGTACATGTCTTGCATACGATGTTGTGTATGTCTGGCGTTGTGTACACGTTGTACAGTTGGTACGCGTTACATGTGGCATTGTGTGCATGTTGTGCAAGTGGTTCCATGTACATGTGATGATGTGTACACATTGTGTAGGTGGTGCTGTGTATAGGTGGTACTATATACGTGTTGTACACGTGGTATTGGTGTACATGTGGTATTGTGTGCATGTCATACATGCTGTGTTGCGGGCATGTGGTACTATGTATGTCCATTGTGTGGTCGTGGTATCATGACATATGCATTCGTTGTTTTGTACTATGTGTATTGTGTTGTACACCATATGTAGGGGTATGTATTGTGTGATGGTGCACACCGGGTGTAGGTGTCTGTATGTATTGTGTTGTGTCGTACACTAGGTGTAGGTGTATGTGTGGTATGTCAAGTGTAGGTGCATGTATTGCATGGTGTTGTATGTCATGTGTGGTTGTATGTGTGTGATGCACACTACATGTATGTGCACATGGTTGAGGAGAGGGAATTGGGTGTTTGTCAGGTGTGGAAACAGATCCGATGTGCATACGGAATAAGGACAAAGGTAAAAGTAAGGATCGATGAAGGATAAGTATCAATATTTTATTTTAGTCTTATTATGCATATGATTTATGATTCTGGTCTATAATGATTACATGAGATCTATGATTCTGGTTTACAATGGTTACGTGTGATTTATGATTTTAATTTAGGATGGTTGCATTTTGAGATAACCAGATGTGATATGTTTATTCATGATGATTTAACTAAATGGCTAGTTTGACTTGTTGTGATAGGAAGCGAACAGAATTGCAAGTGTACCTTATTGATGAGCTACCAATGAAGTATGATGTGAATTTATTTCAATTTATTTTAAATCTAATGGAAGTTGGATGATTGAAATTGACTACAAAAATTAGCAACAATGAAAAAGGGAATTGGAACATGCAACATTATGCTAGTAAAGCACTTCAGGAGCAGGGCCATTGTGGGACACTAGTACCCAGTAGTGTCCATTGATTTCCAGGAGCATACTATGAATGGTATGATGGTTTGAGGTAGGTATATACCTTGGCTTTTTGACTTTCCGATGCAAGGAAACCTTGCCAAGGGATGGATTGCCTGGGATAGGGGATGTCAAGGAACTTGGAAGGTGACTAGCCTCATGGAAGGGGTGACCATATTTCCCGAGGGATTGTGTAGCTGAGAAGGGAAGGTCAGGGATATATTTGTTTTGGTCATTAGAATTTCCAGATGGAATCAAAGGCACATTAGTAGTGTGCAGCACATTGGTAGTGCGCTTTGGGACAATGAGTCGGTAACTGTTCGCTAAGAGGACAAGTGGTGCAGGATTATAGCGTTGGACATTGGATGTAGATTTGACCTTATAGTGGATTCTGAACTTCTTGGGAAGGAGGTGAATCCTGGTATTTCTTTGAGGGTGGAGGTGTGAGCCTCTAGATTCCCTTATTGTGGATGCATGCATCGTATCCTTTTATTTGTTGGTTGAAAAAATGTGCATATGTCTATATGTGTGTATTATTGTAAATAATATATCAAGTCGGATTTATAAATCTTCATAGACAATACGATTATTTATATGTGGTTATTATTGTAAATACCGTAATGAATTGTGTTATAAAGCTCCAGTAAACAATATGTTTGTCATGTTTCAACAATGGCCATTGTAAATACTACAACGAGCTAAGTTAAAAAGCAGTCTTGTGAGTTATAGGTGTCATTGAACACCAAGGACGGTGTTCCCACAAGGGGGAGGGTTATGTAACAACCTTAGTTAAAAATTCATGTAAAAATATATAAGACCACGGTTGATTAGACGCATATTCCAAGCTGAATAGTGGGTAAAACATCCTAGTGGGTGTTCATTTCAGTTATTATGGCTAAAGGGAATTGGCAAAGGCTTTGAAAATGCAAATGGAATTTTTGGCACATTTATTTATGAGAATAATGGAAATTAGGAGAAAAGGAAGGTGAAATGTCACAGGTTGCATGTGAGGAGGGAAATGAAGGAGAATAATGGAAATTGAAGAAAATAGAGGCCTCGTTCATAAAAAGGCTTCTGAGGATCAGTTGGCAAGATTTTGCTCAAGTTTGAATTGGATCAAAAAAGGAAAAGAAGGCAAGAGGAAGGAAGGAGAAAGAAAGGAAGAGAAAGATCAAGCATCTACAATAATATTCTTTGCAGGTATCGATTTGTATCTGTGTTTTCCTTGCTAGATTTGGCATGCATGGTATTGCATGTGGTTCTTTTGCTGTAATGTCATGGATTTTCTAGGTGTAGCAGTGTTTACAGCCTAGCCTTGCCATTTCTGGATAACCATGGTGTGATGGGGTTCTCATGTTTTGGTTGAGCTGGATTGCCAGATGGATTTGAAGCTAAGTGAGGTGGATCTATGAATAATAGAGAACATGGCCTAGTGGTCCCTGAACCATACTGTGGATCATAGTAAAGCCACTATCCTAGTGATCCCTCAGCCAGACTGCGGGTTGCGGTAAAGCCAAGATTATGTTGCCTCGATGGGCCTAGGAATCCTTACCAGTGAATGGAAAGATATACGGTAAAGACAATAGGTGGTTTTCTCTCTGTTGGGCCTTGTAATCCCGAGTTTGGGATATGCGGTAAAGCCTGGAGAGTGGCAATAGGGACTTTTGAGGTCTAAAATGGGCCTCTTAAGAAAAATGTACAACAAAAAATAATTTTTATAAGAACCAATAGGATTCAAGATGGTGATGTCAACCATGGGGGATGATTCACCATTTTTGGAGTAAAACAGTAAAAATATTAAAAAATAATAAGATAATAAAACTTCTTTTTCAACTCGTGTTTTTAACTTATCTCCCTAAGGTTTTACTCAAATTTCAAGAAGGAGTACTCATTGGATGAAAAATTTAATTCCTCATCCAAGCAGTACCCATGTTGTATACCTTCGATGGACCTTGCTACACGAAAAATGAGAAATACATGAAAAAACGTGATTGCAGTCACGTTTTTCATGTATTTCTCATTTTTGGTGTAGTAAGGTCCATCGAAAGTATGCAAAATGGGTACTACTTGGATGAGGAATCAAATTCTCCATCCAACAAGTGTTTTGACTTGAAATTTGAGTAAATCCATAGGAAGATAAGTTGAAAATACGAGTTGAAAAAAAGTTTTTTCTTTTTTCCCTCTAAAATTTGATGATGTAATCTAATCTTATTTTATTATTTCCACTATTATTTTATAATTTACTTAGGAGGCCCATTTTAGACCTCAAAATTCCCCTAATGGTCTCGGTTTAGGGCTTAGTGATCCGGGTTTGGGTTGTGGTAAAGCCTGAGAGACTAGGAGACAAGAAAATTCCTCATGGTGTAGGTGGCGAAATCCTGTGGCATCCATGCTTGTTTGGCCTAGTGATCGGGTGGAGATCATGGTAAAGCCTGTTATGACATGTTTATTGTGTTGGGCTAGTGATCCAGGATGGAATACGGTAAAGCCTGGTTTCTATTGATGAGGGTGAGGTGGTTTAGCCTCAGTATGCCCTGGTTGGTTCATTTGATTTAAGTCTGACATTCGTGCTTGGAATATGGCACGGGGGTGAATGACTAAAGAGATATTTGGCTAAGCCATTCTATGGTCGGGTGCAACATGGTAGTTCCATCTCAGGTTTAGATTTCTTTATCATTAATGAGAGGTTATTTCTCCTTGTATTTCTATGAGTATTATACTGATTTATATGTGGATCCTATGGCTGTGATTTCATTGGTATTTTTGCTACTATTATGTTCGTTATATATGTGTTTTATGGTAGTGGCTATGTATGGCTCTCATCATGTTTGCACCTGTAAATGAATGGACAATATATCTATGACCTAGTAGATGATAATGTAGCAAATGATATGAGGGAACAATGGTTCTTAGCGATTCTCGGATAAGTATGAGATCCCTATGCTTAAATATTTTATTTACACTTGTAGAGTACATATTTATGATATGTTTGACGAAATTCATGTCATGGCTAGTAGGGGTCTGATTAAGAGCTTGTTCAACTATTTGTTTTGTATCATTGTTTCCCTGTTATTTTATGGTTATGAAGATGTCATTCAATTTTGGACAGTGACCTGGGCTTTGGGACTTAAAAAATGGTTTAAATCCTGGGGATGTTGGCACAGAACATGAAAAAATAGTCTCTAGATGATGGCATGCCTATAGCATGAGAGCGTCCAGAGCCTCCTGGATGTTAGCATGCCTATAGCAGGAGAGCATCTAGAGGTCAAGTGGTAAAAAACTTAAGTGGGACCTAGGGGCAAGTTGCATGAAGTGTTGGGATGGTTCTCAGGGGTCCTATAGTTGATGTGGAAGGTCGGTATGTTGTGTTTCCATTGATTCCATTTCCTTAAGGTCACATAGGAGGTTGAATCTAATCATAGTAGCCTCTCATCGCATGTTTACCCTTGTGGGATGGTTACTTGGGTAGATGTGGGAGGAGGGTGTTACATGATCACAGTGGTTTGCAGTGTCTATTTGACCAACCAAATTTGAATGGTAGGGAGGC
The DNA here is from genome assembly GCA_000404065.3 of Pinus taeda. Classification (NCBI taxonomy): domain Eukaryota; kingdom Viridiplantae; phylum Streptophyta; class Pinopsida; order Pinales; family Pinaceae; genus Pinus; species Pinus taeda. The sequence continues at coordinate 141,734 of APFE031084441.1, read as the reverse complement.
TTAGTGGTTGGCCGCAATTAATGAGTTGTATTTTTAGATCAGGTATATCAAAGGTAAAAAGAACAGGGTGGCAGATGCTCTTAGCAGGCGGATATAAGTAAATCACATAGCAACTATGAGTTCCTATGGGACAAATTTATAGGATAGGATATTGCAGGCAAGTCAGTAGGATGATAGGTATATGGAAATTGTGCACAGGTTGCAGTAGAGTACAGGTAGTGGTACATTTTGTTAAAATTAAGAAACTGAGGTCAATTTACAGTTTGGAAAACTCATATGATCAAGATAATTATTTCAATATATTCTTTTTTTTTCTAGAGGACAAAAATTGACCTAAAGATCACCTCATTTGGACAAGCAGAAGTTGGTTTATGAATTTATTTTATCCACGCATGTATATTGGAATAGGTTGGCTGTATGCACATGTACAATTGGATAGGTTAGCCTAAATATCAAGTGGACGCTCATGGAATCCTATATATAGAATATACTTCAAGCTCATTTTCACATTGATCAAGTCATCTTCTCTTATCTTTTATTTTCTTGGTTCACACAGGTCTGGCAGAGGATGTTCACACAAGGGTATGAAACTACAAGGTTGAAGCTCGTACGGATCTAGGGTTTTTGTTTCTCGGACACACACACGTAACTAAGTATTTTTGACCCTAGAAACACACACAAAGTGGTCAAGGGTGCGTCTGGGAAGTCTCAAACACTCGCACATAAACCTGAAGAGAGTGTATGGGGTTTCTGAAGCAGATCGGGTAGTTTGGTCCCTAGATGCATGTACATAATGGTTAAGGGTGTGTCTACGCTTTCACAGACGCTCACATAGTAGCTTGAAGGGTGCATCTAGGGGTTTGAGGCATACTTGAGTGTGTTTGGTCCCTGGATGCACGCATACACATCACCATGGATCTTATAGGACTGCCATAGACGCTCACACAACTCCTCCTTCGTGTGTTCGGGGCTAAAAGATGAAATTTCAGTATTTCGAAGACTCTGCTCAGTGACAATAGTATTCAATAGTTGACTACAGATAGTGACAACACATTACAGTCCTCATAATCATGGTTTTGAGTATAAGCATGATTAGGTTCATTTCATGGATGTCATAGTTGTTTTACTAGTTAGTTTCATATGTGAATATTTAAATCAATGTACTCCCTTTTGTTGAATCATTTGATGATGATTTAAGAAGAATAATTTGCAAGGGGTTTCCCTGGTCTTGAACCAATCCTGGTGTCTCTATGTGTGCTTGCTTTTCTTCTATTACTCCTTTATGTTCCACTGCGTTGATGATGATGATGATGATGTTGTTATTTCTACATAGTTGCATATGTTGATGAATAATGATGTGAATCTCAATAATGTAATGATGATCTAGGGTGAACTTAACGTGTTAATGAATAAATGAAATTATCCAAGAAAAGAACAATATAGACCTTAGAATCAGAGTTGGGCTCAGAGTTGGGCTGAAAAAATGCCATGGAATCAGAGTTGGGCTGAAAAAATGCCATGGAGATCACCCCGATGATGATACCATTTATGGAAGCAAGAAGAGAATGGTGGAGACCTAAAATAATTCTAGGGTTTGAAGAAAACATTAGGCAATTTGTGTATTAGGGTTTGATGGATATTATGAGGATAGGTTTTGAGAGAAACCCTGGTTTATGCAAATGATATGAGATATTAAACCTAGCATGGTCAATGTGAAGATGCTCAAGCACTTGTGAAATATTTGATGAAGCCCTATATGGGATAATCCCTAGTAGGCTTGGTTGATTGATTGAAGGCAAAATTGGTATGCACATTAATGGCTCTTGAAGGTCGGTTCAAGATGGAGAGGATCAGCTCTCATTGAAGATAAGTATATCTTGACTTATGATGCTTCTTACTTTTGTTTAAACTTATGGATCTGATTATCATGTTTATTGTTTATGCTTCCTACATATGTATTTGAGTATATGGATGTTTCTAACCTCCTTGTTGAGATGTGATGAGTGGATCCATTTTTAGGATCATTTGAAATGCAGGAAGGATGGATAGAACTGGAAAAATAAAGAGGTACTATAGGAACAGTGACACAAGCTACCTGTGTCTAATGAAAAGGTGCACATGTATTTTAATACCACAAGGTATGCATGGTATGTTGTATTTCAGTTGTAACATTGGATGGATAGGTAATCCCTAAGGTATGATGAGAATGTCTCTTTCTTTTAATAGTCTGTGCATATGAAAGTGACTTGGATTATGTTTCTTATGATGAAGCAGTGCACCTAGTGTTGAACATTTTGATCTTCTTGAATTCTATGAGGCTACCTAATGTTGATACATTGTTATACTTTATGTTTGGCTAACATCTATCTGTTGGATATCTTAATCCTATAAAGAAGGCCATCAACTTGAATATAGTAGATGATACTCTTGATAGTTGACATGCATAAGACATGATGGATTTCACACAGAAGGTTAGCTCATTAATTCTTATACATGATACTATTGATAATATTTGTGATAAGAATGATGAAAGCATATGGTAAGAGGGATTGACAATCTTGTTTTTTTGGTAAAGTTTTATTGAATGACTTAACTTGATCCTATTGATAATGATAAGCATGGTAACCATGATTATAGATGTATAACTATGAGATTGATATTCTAGATCGCTTACTACATTTTGTCATGCCTTGATGTCATATCGTAAAACTAAATGCCCTAACTTGATGGAGTGACTTGATAGAAAGTGTTATTCTGTTCATGATATGATGTCACATCTGTCTACTGCCTTAATCTTTCATGTCTAACCCTTGATGAAAGATTGATGACATGATGTTGATGACCATGATAAATACATGTTTATGATCTAACAGATCTGTTGTTGCATGACACTAGTAGAGATAGGTTGATGACATGAATGAAGATGAATGAAGTATATTCCCATTTAGAGGGAGAATATCTTCTCAATATTCTTACTCATATTACTATTTGCATTGTGTACTATTGAAGTATGATTTATGTGCATCTAACATTATTGAATTGTAGTAAAGTCTCATATCTGAAGCTCGTACAAAAATTACAGTTTTCGTTCTAGATGCAAGCACAAAACTGGGAGATTTCATCCCTGGACACATGCATGCTAAGGCCAAGGTAGCATCCAGGAAGCTAAAGATGCTCCCATGCTAACCTGAAGGGAGCGTCCTAGGGTTTGGCTATAATTGGACATCATCTGAAGTTTTATTAAGCTATCTGAAGTCTGAATCAAGGTGTCTTTGACATATTCTGCCACTGCAAACTAATTTTTGAAGTCGTTGGGTTAAATTGTTGATCACAAAAAAATGAAGTATTGTGCATGAAATCAAATGTACACCTGAAGCATGTCAGTCCTACAAATATGAAGACAAAAAGATATGTGAGGAGGAAAATTTTAGATATTTGCTATAATATGTACTTGTGTTTGGAGGTGACCAAGTTAAGCATATAGATATGCCATTATAACCATTGAAATTTGTGATACAAGAAATTTGGCTCACTGATATAGATAAGAAATGTTTGAAGTTTGACATGATGCTTGACAATAATTTAAAACTCTGACTTGATATTGAGATATGTTTTTGGACTACAGATCACTCTATGATAGAAAATTTGGATTTGACCTAATGTCTATTGATTTGATCTGACGACTGATGATTTGCCTTGATGAGAGTGATATATGAGCATAATCACTTCTGATGACTTATATTCTGACATAAATGACTTGTTTCTATGATCATGAGAATGACTTGATGAAGTTTGGATTAGTATTGCATGATAGATGAAAACTTGTTGGCGTGATAATAACTAAAGTCAAGACTTGATATGAGCTCTACCTATCACCTGGTTGAAAGAATTGATACTATGATATTGATGACTTTGATATTAGTTTTGATCTAGCTTCTAAACTTTGATGAACTCACTTTTTTTATGTGATGGTACAATATTGATTTATGTAAGGCTGATTATGTTGGCTTAGTAAGCCATTATGTCTGCAAAGAGATAATTTCATGTATCAAGTTCCCCGATCCAGATATGTCCATATTTAACAGTTATCTTATGAAGTCAAGATGATGAGTTCCAAGATGTGGCTTTGACTGATTATGGCTTTAGTTTTAGATGTTGATGATCTACTTTTGATAGGAAATGAGCCTATGATGATAAAAGTAAGAGGGAGATGGCTTATGAAGCTAGAAATGATGTATCATGGCATGATGAATCGGTTTCTCAAATTTAGGAAAGAAATTATATATTGCAAAGCTATTGAAAAACATTTTTTTCAATAATGGAAATGCAAATCCTTGGACACTCTGATTTGAAATTCAAGATGTAGTTGAACTTGACATGGCATCTGACAGTTGATTGAAGCACTGATGTTCTTTTTTTGAACATTCGTCCATATATATGATGCACATAGAACCTAAATGAGTTCATTATTGAGTTGCCATCGAGCATCCTTTCAGATATATGGATAAGATGATCAATTCTTGATCTAAGATATTATTTTTATGATATGTGATTGCATGGATGTATTTCTAATATTTGAGATTATTGTTGATGAGCACATTTGGATGTTTCGTTAAAACGAGATCTGTCATGATATTATTGATGAAGGTCCATAGCTTTACACTCAACCAAGATTAAGTATGATAGCTACGAGGCAGGATGAAGAAGCTCCTTAGAGATCAGTCTGATGGGGATCTGGATATGACATGGATACATTGTGATGATAGAGAATCCCACATATATTATTGTTTATGTATTTGTATAATATATATAGTTGGGACTAAGATACTTTCATACATTGAGACAGTGCAGCTGTTTGAGAAAAGATTAGGCTTGTGATTGACACCTCCTTGAGAGGGAGTATCATTATGGTATTCTTTTGTGAGTTATATGATTATTTATAATATAACATGATATTTGATTTGATTTCCTGTATGAACAGGAAACAAATTCCATTGAGACAAGAATATACCAGATTTGTGTATGATGAGAGAAACGTTGATCGAGGACATTGAGCCAACTCTTCCTCCTTGTTTGAGCTCCTAGGGTGAGGAATTGAAATAGAAGGTTCGTGGGGTTGAGGGAACTCTGTATAATAGGGCATGACCCCTATCTATTACCCATAGGGTTGGAGATGTTGCTCCCCTATCTTCATAGGGTCGGAGAATTTTTCTCCATTGTTTGGTCTTTGTAGAGTATACCCTAGTTGGATCATACCCGCATGCAGGGCTTGTTAGGAATACTGCTCCCCATTTGGCCAAGTTGAGAGTGTACTTGGGGTGTACAATCCAAATCGATTACGATGTAGGTGTTCTACCACATGAATGTTCAGGGTCATCTATGGGAAGATTAGTAGGAAATAAGATGGGTTGAGATAACCCTATGCGGTTCCAGGTTGAGATTAAGCTCCCAGATGTGATCCCAGGGTCAAGATGTTCTCCTTGCATATTTTGATATCCTATTGCTTGATATGGGGTTGTAGATGAATAAGTCCCCCATGAGATTCTGGGTTGATATTGAGCTCCCTGATGTGGTTCCAGGTTGAGATATGCTCTCCGATGATGATTGATGATGCGATTTCGGGTAGTAGTTTGATGGATAAAGGGTCGTAGATTGAGATCCCCTCCGATGACAACATTCTTCTTCTTTTAGATTCGAGAATGTTCAACATATGAGCATAAACAATCAAGAGATAAGCATGAATAAGAAAGGGATAAATCGAGATGCACATTTATGATTTGTGATGATGAGACACTTGAGATGACCATGGCATGACGACTACATGACATAGATGATCAGTGACGATACATGATGACACTTGAATGGCATATTAATCGATGGGCAAATATTTGTAGGTGGAATTATCCCTAGTTGAGAGGGAGTGTTAAAATTACGCAACTGCGATTAAATTGCACTTTGGACAACTCATGCAACAAAGATAATTATTTCAATATATTTATCTTTTCGAGAGGACCAAAATCGACCTAAATATCACCTCATTTGGACAAGAAAAAGTTGGTTATTGAATTTATTTTATCCACTCATGTATATTGGAATAGGTCAGCCCTATGCACATGTACAATTGGACAGGTCGAAATCAACATCAAGTGGACCCTCATGGAAGCATATAAATAGAAAAGACCTCAAGTTCATTTTCACATTGATTAAAGTCATCATCTCTTCTCTTCTGTTGTCTTGGTTCACATAGGTCTAACGGAGGATGTTTGCACAAGGGTCCAAAACTACACGGTTGAAGCTCACACGGATCTAGGGTTTTTGTTTCTCGGACGCACGCATGTAACTAAGTATTTTCGACCCCAAAAGCATGCACAAAGTGGTCAAGGGTGCGCCTTAGAAGTCTCAGACGCTCACACATAAGCCTGAATGGAGCAACTAGGGTTTCTGAAGCAGATCAGGAAGTTTGGTCCCAGGACGCACGCACATAATGGTCAAGGGTGCATTTGGGTTGCCACTGACGCTCGCACAGTAGCATGAAGGGTGCGTCTATGGGTTTGAGGCACATCTGAGTGTGTTTGGTACCTGGACGCATGCACACAATTCACGAGGGAGCATCCAAGACTGCCATAAATGCTCTCACAACTCCTCCTTCATGCGTCCATGGCTAAAAGATGAAATTTCAATATTCTGAAGACTCTGACCAGTGACAACAGTGTTCAATATTTGACCCTAGAATCATGGTTTTTAGTATAAGCATGATTAGGTTCATTTTATGGATGTCATAGTTGTTTTACTGGTTAGTTGCATAGACGAAGATATCGATCAATGTACTCTCTTTTGCTGAATCATTTGATGATGATCTAAGAAGAAGAATTTGCAAGAGTTTCCCCATAGTGGGTTTTGCCCTGGTCTCAGACCAATCCTGGTGTCTCTATGTGTGCATGATTTTCTTCTATTGTTCCTTTATGTTCTGTTGCATTGATGATGATGTTCTTTCTATATAGTTGCATATGCTGATGAATAAATATGTAAATTTGAATAATGTAATGATGATATGGGGTGAACGTAATGTGTTAATGAAGAAATGCAATTATCCAAGAAAATAACAATATAGCCCTTAGAAAAATTAACACAAGTACATGTACAGGTAGTGGTACAAGTATAGGTACAGATGCAGGTGCACAGGATGTGGACTATCATCATATGAAAGATGGATTGGTTATATTTAGGAACATGATATATGTTCCAGATAAAAGTAAGCTCAAGAAGGTGATCTTGAGGGAGTTTCATGCAAACCCATATTCAGGTCACCCAGGTTATCAGAAGACACTGGAAGCAGTGAATAAATTCTATTATTAGCCGAATTTGAAGAGAGAGGTAGCAGAGTTTTGCGCTCGGTGCTTGAATTTTCAGAAGGAAAAGGAAGAGTGTAAGCTTCCACGTGGACTGCTACAACTGATTCTGATTCCAGAATGGAAATGGAAGGTCATTTCCATGGAATTTATCGCAGGCTTGCCGAGGACAATGAGGTAATGTGATTCCATCATGGTAGTGGTGGACAGGTTGACAAAGGTTGCACACTTCATTCCAATGAAGTCTACATTCTCAGCGAGTGATGTAGCATAGGTCTTCATCACAGATGTGGTTAGATTTCATGAGTTCCAAAGAAGATTGTGTTAGACAGGGATGCGAGGTACACTTCCAATTTTTGAAGGAGTTATTTGTAAGTTTGGAAATAGAGTTTAACTTCAGTACAACTTATCATCCGCAGAGACAGACAGAGAGGGTCAACAAAATATTGGAGGACATGTTGAGGATTTATGTGACGCATCAACAACAGAAGTGGGAAGAGTATCTTCCATTGGTAGAGTTTGCTTACAACAATGGGTATCAGGAATATTTGAAGATGAGTCCATTCGAGGCATTGTATGGGTGGAGTTATAATACTCCCATCAGTTGGAGTGATCTATTTAACAAGGTATTGATTGGACTGGACATGTTGGCGGATATGGAACAAGAAATACAAGTAATCAAGAAGAATTTGAAAGCAGCACAAGATAGGCATAAGATCTATGTATATTAGAATAAGTTGTTCAAGGAGTTCCAGGTTGGGGAACAAGTGTACTTACACATCAAGCTGGAGAAGATCTCCTTATGGATTGGATCATGTGCCAAGTTGGCACATCGATTTTATAAACCTTTCAGGATTATTGAGAGGATTGGGCCTTTAGGCTATCAACTTGCACTGCCTCTGACAGTGAAAGTCCATGATGTTTTCCATGTATCAATGTTTAATAAGTATGTAAAATATGTTGATATAGTGATTCACTGGTCTGTATTGCAGGTGGAGCCAAAAGGAGAATTCCAACCCGGAATCAGAGTGCATTTTGTAGAGAAATATGCTCATGCTCCAAAACCGAGCAATTGAAGAGGTTAAATTGCAATGGAAACACTTTGGGCCTGATGAAACTACATGGGAGATGGAGGATCAGATCCAAGCTATGTATCCTTCATTACTCGTTGGTTGAGAGGATGCTTGGTGTATGTACATATGTATATGGATGTAAATAATGCCATGAGATATGTTATAAATCTCCAATAAGCGGCATGGGTGTCATGACACTATGATGTTATACTTGTTATGTTTTCATGTTGGTTTGCTTCTCAGAAAGATGCTCATTGTAAATAATGCATCGAGCTAAGTTATAATTCTCCTTGGGTAGTATGTGTTATTTAAAGTATTTTTGTGGTTGTAGGTGTTATTGAACACCGAGGATGGTGTTCCCCTAAGGGGGAGGGTTCTGTAACGGCCCTATTGAAAATTCCATGTAATAAAAGTTAATAAAGCCAAAATAGTAGCCATAGTTGATGGGACACTTATTCCAAGCTGAATGTTGGGAAAAAGCATAGTGACGGAGATCACTTGTGATCGAATTATGGCTAAAGAAATTGGAAAAGACAATGGAAAAGGATTTGGAAAGACAAAGTGGCATTTTTGGCACATTTATTTATGAAAATAAATAAAATTAGGAGAAAAAGAAGGTCAAAGGTCACAGGTTGCATGTAAGGAGGAAGATGAAGGAAAATAATGGAAAATAAAGGAAATAGACCTCATTAATAAAAAGGTTTCTAAGGATCAATTCACAGACTTTTGTCAGTTTAGTTTTGGAGCTTTCTCTCTATTCTCTCTCTCTCATACTCTTGGACACTTAGAGTTTTCTTGGAGCACTCTAGGAGGAGTGTGGCATACTTGGAGTTTTGGAGCAAGAAGGGAAATGAAGGGCGGGAAAGTGCAAGAGGACATTAGGATCAATAACTACATCAGATTTTTCTAGTAGGTATCGAGTTGCATGTGTGTTTTCCTCACTAGTTTTGGCATGCATGGTATATGCATGTCGTTTATTGGTCATGATCTATCATTCCCGTGGAGGATTTCCTAGATTGACAATGGTTTTGTCTATCCTTTCCATTTCTTGGATAGCCATGGTGTTGTGGGTTTTTTGTTTTGTTTGTTTGTTTGTTTTTTTTTTGGTTGGTTCTTATGTTTTCCTTTAGCTTGGGTTGAGTTACTAGTTCCTGGAGACTTGGTTGCGCAAACGGTTTGGAGCCTTGTAACAACTTGGATTGAGTTACTAGTCCCGGAGCCTTGGTTGGACAAACATTATGGAGCCCTTGGTGGGTTGAGTTGCTAGTCCTAGAGCCTTGGTTAGACAAACTCTTTAGAGCCTTGTATAAGTTATGGGTTGAGTTACTAGTCCTAAGAGCCTTGGTTGGAACAAACGCTTTGGAGCCCTCAAAGGCTTGCATAGAGACCTATCTAATGATGGTTTTTTTTTTATGTCCAACCGTGATGTGGAACCATTGTTTCTTGGGTTGGGCTGGTTTGGCCTCTAGAAGCCCTGGATGGTTTTGTTTGATATGTTTTATGTGATCCCGCATACATACTTGGAATATGGCACATGGGTGACTCGCTGAAGAGAGATTAGGCCCAACCATGTCTACAGTCGTGTGGTTCATGGAAGTCCCACAATTGGTTGGCCTTTGCATCATTAATATGAGGTTATTTCTCCTTGTTATTTCATAAGTATTATATTGGTTTATATGTGGATTATATGACGCTATTTCCTTTGTATTTATGTTGTTATTATGCTAGTTATGAACATGTATTATAACAATGGCTATGTGTGGATCTCATCATGTTTTTACTTATAAATGAAAGAACAATGTACCTATGGCCTAACAGATGAAATGGAAGCTAATGTGTTGAGGCATCAATGCTTCTTAGCATTCTCAAATGAGTACGAGTCCCCTATGCTCAGATCTATTGTTTAAACCTATAGATTACATATTTGTGACATGTTTGACAAAATTCCTATCATGGCTAGTAGGGGTCCAGTCAATTCCTTGTTCAAGTAATTTAATTTGCATGATTGTTTTGTTGTTATCCTTTAGTTGTGGAAGTGTCATTTAGTTTTGGGCAGTGACATGGGCTCTGGACCTGAAAAGTGTCTTAAATCCCAGAGACACAGGCACAACACTACGTAGAAAATTCCCTGGACGCATGCATACCCACGTTGTAGAAGTGCCTGGAGCCTCCTGGATGCATTCTTGTCCAAATCAAGGGCGCATATGGGGGTTTAATGATCTAGAAACTCAGTGGGACCCAGGGGTTGGTTACCTGAATGGTTGGGATGGCTCCTGGGAGTTTTGCTACTGATGTGGAAGGTTTGTATGGTGTGTTTCCATCAGTTCCCCTTCCTTAACTAACACATAGGGAGTCAAATAAAATCATAGTAACTTCTCATCAAATGTTTACCTCGGTTGGCTGATTACTTGGGTAAATGTGGGAGGAGGGTGTTACAAATGTAGATGATAAAATGAGGTTAGATGAAATTCATGCTACCTTACATTAAAGCATGATACCTTATTCTCTTCTTCAACATCTGGGATTTTGTCCCCTAGTAATGTTGTTGGAATGGGGTCCCCTGGGTCAGTTTTGGGTTTAAAATAACCCAAGTTTTGATATATTTTTGTAAGTAATGTAAAGTCTCCGCGATTTGTGGATGTGGAGCGCATAGATGATTAGGAGTCAAAGGGGTTTTAGCCCCTTGTTTATGTAAAGTTTGAGTCAGTTTTGAGATCCACCCATGGTCCCCGGACCATGGGATTGTATGAAAAAGGGTATAAATAGGTGTGTCTTAGAGAGTCTAAGGCATGTCTATGTAGAGATCATGTTAGTAATAGGTCAATAAAAGAGAAGTGATAGTGCAGAGAAGTGGGTCAGATAGAAGAAGAAAGGCTCTGCAACTGAGTGCACAGAGGCTTAGGTAGAGTTTGCAACTGAGTTCACGGGACCCTGCAGCTGAGTGCACAGGGTAGTTTTGAGTGTGTAAAGCTGAACTGAAGATCAATAAGAAAGTTACCGAAGAATTCCTGTGTATATATGTTTATCTCTGTTTACTTTTGTTTATGATATATGTTGTTGATGAATAATGTGTCTATGGAATATTGATCTAATGATGAGCGATTCTCTTGAATAAGTCTTAACAAATGTATGTAATGCATGTTAAGTACTTTTGCAAAGACTGTGATGAATTCTGTTATGTTTACTAAATAACTTAAGTAGATCTGCACGAACACTAATTAAGGGTTGTTCTCTGATGCGCATAAGTGGATAAATCGATTGTTAAGGGTCCGCAAAGACTGATCATAAGCCTTCGTGAAGGTTTGAAGATTGTTTTAATAAAGTTACAGTACTGAGCCCTAAGGGCTTATCGATCTGTGCAAAGGCAGATCTGAGGCGCTAAAAGACGTCACACTCGTCTTTGGATTCAAAAACTTGGTTCTTGCATCCCCCCATACTACTTCGAGTGAGACTGCAACCTGCACTACACAGGTTGTTACTGAAAGGGCCTGGTCGCGCAAAAAAATAAGGATGTTGCGGAGAAGGCTCATGTTGAGAAGGAACGCGCTGCCCATGAGAAGGAAGAACAGGAGCACCGCGAGTCCCAGAAAGGTGACAAGTCACCTTCGTCGGAAACAGAAATAGAAGAGCTTATAGGACAAGGCAGTGGAGGTGAGGAAGGGCAGTGCATCCCCTTCATTCTGAAAAGGCGTGAACTGGAGTAGCAAGGTGGATAGTGAAAGAAGCAGAAAGCTCAGAAAGCACAGGTTAATCCCATGGTGCTCACAGAATGCGATCTTGATGAGATCAGTGATAAAGTTAGGGACACTGCAACAGAAGTGTTGTAGCAGTTTTAACAACAATACATGTAAACATTGGGAGGAGTTAAGAAGGACCTCCGAGAGTTGCAGCTCCAAGCAACCAAGATCTAAGAAGATGACAGGAAGGTGAGTGACGCACAAGATAGTTTGGCACGGGGTAAAATTATAGTCACGGAGATGGCCTAGCCGCATGATGTGTGAGTCTTCCACTTGCCTAAAGGTTCAGTCTGCACTGAAACTGAGGAACATCGTGCCCTCCTTGACAAGGTCACAAAAATGGGCCTGAACCTTGCTGCGATATCACTTGAGTCACCGCATGCATTACTACAGGGAGTCATGGAAGAGCTTTGCATCAAGGAACAACGAGAACTCAATGCTCTCAACAAAATCAATGTCAATAATCAGCAACTGTTCGCTGAAAAGACACAGGTTCAGAAGGAAAAGGAGACGTTGCAGGTGTAGAGTTCATGATTAGAGTCAGAAGTCACAGAGGCATGCATGATAGTGCATGAAATTCATATTCCTCAGGATACACAACCAGAAGCAAATATTAAAAAACTAGCTGCTGGTGTGCGAGAAGCCAAAGATGAGGTTGGCTGAGTTCAATTTGAACTCAACATGAAGATCACTGAGCTGCAATTAAAGTTGTAGCCCATGACTCCGCCTGAGGTCTGGGAACAACGTGAAGCCTCTATAAAAGAAGGAATGGCCACTCTGGATGCCATAGTTGCTGATTACACAACATTATTTGAGCAAGCAATAGAGTTGGTGACAAATCTGCAGGGGGATCTGAACCTGCAGACGCTGAATACGGAAGTAAGAGAGCTGCAGCGATAGTAGATGAGGTCAAGGCAACTATGCGCTCCATAGCACCATCGCAGTGCCTAGCCAAATTATAGGAGGGAAAGCAGCTCCTAGCGCAGGTCGAGGAAGCACAAAAGAAGGAGGCCTTGCTAAAGGCCCAGTTGCAGCCATGGTTGGAAGAGGCTTATCAAGTCATGAAAACCATCTAGGATATGCTTAAAGTCTTGTAGCAGACGCAAAAAACAATGGGGTTAGCCGAAGAAGGACCAACTATAGAAATGTTAGTCAAGGAGGTCAAGCAGGCAGCTATGCAGAGTGTTGCCGAGTTTGCAGTAATCCAGGTAGAGCTGGGGGATCTTCGTAGCAAGATCGCAGGGCCAACTGAGTGACTCGAGGGCGAGTCATGATCTTTATGTTGGGGGCCTGTTGGGATGGGGTCCCTTAGGTCAGTTTTGGGGTTAAAATAACCCGATTTTTGATATATTTTTGTAAGTAATGAAAAGTCTCTATGATTTGTGGATGCAGAGCGTGTAGATGATTAGGAGTCAAAGGGGTTTTAGCCCCTTGTTTATGTAAAGTTTGAGTCAGTTTTGAGATCCACCCATGGTCCGTGGACCATGGAATTGTATGAAAAATGGTATAAATAGGTGTGCCTTAGAGATTCTAAGGCATGTTTATGTAGAGATCATGTTAGTAATGGTCAATAAAAGAGACGTGATAATGCAGAGAAGTGGGTGAGATATGAGAAGAAAGACTCTATAGTTGAGTACGTAGAGGCCTAGGTAGAGTCCGCAGCTGAGTCTGTAAAGCTGAACTGAACATCAATAAGAAAGTTACCGAAGAATTCCTGTGTATATTTGTTTATCTACTCATGCAGAGACCTCCAGTAGGGGGAAAATTCGAGCCAGGTGGGCTGAGGGATCACATGTAGCCATACCTCCAGGTAGGAGGTGGGGCGATATAGGGTGATCGTTCCAAGGAGGAGGGGCAGGATCTTTGAGGTACCCAACCTCTTGGATGAGACCTTGCTACAGGAGCCTCGATGTGGAGTAACAGGAACTGACTGATTGGGTAGAGACAAATGTGGATGGAGCGGCAGAGAAAGCAATAGTGCAGGGAATCCCAGGACAGCGTAGCTAGCAGGCTGCAGCAATGCGAGAGGCACAAGTGTTTTGCATAGTGCTAGGGGCACAGAGAGGTGTGCAATGGTGCGAGATGCATGGAGATGTTGCAGTAACGCAGATGTCAGAGAGGGAGCACTCGTCAGCGGCAGGTAGAGCTTCAGCATCAGAGTATGTTCCTAGCCCAACGGAGTGGTCAGTTGGGAGTGTTTTTGTTCCAAGTGTTGTTGGAGCAAGTGGTGGGTTCGAGATGGATCTACAAAGTGAGGCAGTGCAGTGATGGACTATTTGTTTCTTAGGGTAAGTATGCCCAGGAGATACTAGAGAAGTTCAAGATGCATGGAGGCAAGCATGTATTGCGTTATCTCAGAGGCACATCGGGATATGGATTATGGTACGGACATGAGGATGAGGTGAAGCTATGTGGCTTCATGGATATAGATTAGGCAGGGAGCTCAATGGACAGTATCGACATCAGGTACCATCATATCAGAGATTGTGTGCAGCGGAGAATCATGTTACTTTCGTACATTCCCACGGAGGATCAGGACGCTGATATCTTGACGAAGGTGCTCACCAAGAGCAAATTTGAGTACCAACGAGACAGGATAGGGGTTGCTGATAATCCATATCTTGTTGAGAGGGAGTGTTGAGAAAGCAACAAGATGATGGAGCTTAGTGAAAAGAAGTCGCCTTCACTAAGTGGACCCGTAGGCTATTTTTGGCGCAAAGTCTATTTTTAGACTATGTCTATTTTTAGACATATGTATCATGGTCTATGAGTTGAAGGATGCTATTTGTGGATGATTGGTCAAGTTGGTAAAAATAGATGGACCTCTATTTTTAGACATATGGGCGGAGTCTATTTTTAGACTGCCAGGCTAAATATAGAACAGTCGAATATTATTAGCTCTTAATAATATTTGGACTATAAACATTATCTTATTCTCTTGGAGCACTTCAGTTCGAGCTACGAATGTGGCACATGCAACTGCCAGAAGGAAATATGTGGTTCTTATGGGTTACTTGAGCTATTGCGTGAAGGACTTCAGTTAGAACTTCAGTGATTGAGTTCCGTGGAGTTGATTGAGGAGTTGATGGAGTTGTGTTCAGTTTGACTTAGTTGAACTAGTTGTATTTAGTCTAATTGATCAATAGACTAAGTGATGAGTGATGTGGATTAGTTATTAATTAATTCACTAATTATTAACTCATAAAGCAACTGAAGAATACATCAGTTAACTCTGTGCACGGATAGTTCAGTGGAGACAAGTGTTAGAGGTGAGTGAAAGGGAAAGACAGCTGTCAGTTGTGACTATAGTTGTGCATGTGATTTGCACATGAATGGATTGAGTATTGCCAATGAGGATTGTGTGGTATATCCAAGGGAAATACAAATTTGGATCATTCATCCATCAGTATTCTCATGCAGGATTGCGCAGTGGAGGCAGGCAAGCAGCGGAGGAGATTTGAGCCAGTGATTGATTCAGATTTGAGCTAGTTTGTGTATAACAAGTGGAGATAGTACTAAGTACTTGTGAGGAGTATTGTACTATGTATTGTTACATGTTCTCAATCAATATAATATACAAATAGTTTGGGGTTTTTAGCGAGATGCTTTCCCCAGTGATATACTGTGTTGATATGTGTGATTGATGCTTCAATGTGCGCGTGCAATTGTTTCTTTAATACTGCAAATTGATGATCAAAATAGAGGAGGTTATGTATTATGCATGCATTCTGCAATAGTGTATAATCAGGATAATCTCTGTGAATAAGTGTCATATTATTCACGAATTTTCTACAAAGCTAGTAGATAGCCAAGGGAGGTGTAAACTTGACAAACCTATTGTGTGGACTCCAGAATTGGTGTGCAGACTGGAAGCATCAGAAGATAAGATCGCGCATGTTGTTAATCACTGGCTTGATCGAATCATAGGAGGATTCATCACCAAATTCGTGGTATATACTTTAGTCAGCTATAGCGAGGCAGAACGATGCTTCCTCAAGGGACCGTGAGGTAAGTATGTTAAGTCTTTAAACACTTGGATTAAAATGCTATTGTGTGAAAAGTGGGTTATGCGAATAAATTGATGTTTGGGGCTACGCAGAGTGGGAGAATCTACATAAATGAAGGTAGCACAGAACTAGAAACTAGCCCCTTGATTTCGCCTCCGCGAGGTGACGAAGAAGAGCTCAAGAAGGTCTCGCCAAAAAGTGCAATCAATCTAATAAGACAGAGAATTTGGCGCATACCACCCCCACCCACACCACCACCAGTTTCACCATCTTCACCCCCGTCTTCGCCTATACCACCTCTGCCACCACCACGAAGCAGTATGGCAAGCATGATAAAGCTACCAGTGTTCAAGGGAGTAGGGAATGAAGATCCGAATTAGTTTTGGTTCGTAATAAAAGCTGTATGGGAAGCACATGGTGTCACGGATGACAATATAAAGAAGGAAACGTTGGTAAGCGCTCTGCAGGATCACACGCTGACCTGGTACATTAAGCATTCCAATGACAATCTGAATGTGGGGATCGCGGATAGCCAAGTTGAGCTAAACAAAGAATTTAGCAGGCCAAATTCTGAGGCACATTCGATCATTAGATTCAAGGAGATCACAATGCTACCAGGCGAAACCCCGTGGGAGTTGGATCAAAGACTGAAGTGCACAATTCGCGAAGAAAACATGACATTAACATATGGGAAACATCGCGAATGGTTCGTAGCATCGTTAACGCCACATCTACGGAACGAATTGTCGCAACAAAGGCTGACCACTTAGGTTGAGGCTTTGGAGGTCGCGATGATATTTCACGAGACTCCAATACAAGATCCTAACCTGGGAGTTCAACAGATTCACGCACATTTGAAAAATTTGTGCTTGGAGATGCAGAGTTTGAAACAAGACAGGACAACCTGCCCAGAGATGCACGATGAGGTATGGTGCGTAAAATGCAAGGGCTAGGTGCACGACAAGGATCACTACTCGGTGTTCGCGAATTACCTTGCAGAAGGAGGGCCAATGCCACTAAGACCGGAGGCACAAGCAGGACCAAGCGTGACACCTGCACTATGGTGTGCGATTTGTCAGCTAGGAGGAAAGAATGCTATAGATAACTACCATCTATTATAGAAGTATACACAGAATTCACAACAGTTGTTATGTAATTTCTGCAGGTTAGTATGACATGATGAGCGCACCTATAGAAGTTATGAGCTGATGATGTATCGAACTCCTACCGATCGAGTTCAGGCCGAAATATAGCCCCTTGATCAAAATGTAGGAATGGCGCGCACTGGATTTCAGTGGTGTGGATAAGGCTGAGGTGGAGGGGGGCCAGGAAGAGGTCGCATACAACTAATATGTTACAATTGTGGAGGTCCAGGTAATTATGCCCCCGATTGTATGAATCATATGCGACCATCATGCTTGTATTGTATGTTGTTTGACCATGAGATGGAGGATTGTCCCACATTGATAGTGAGGTTACACGATAAAGGAGCACTCTAACCTCCCCCGACTCAGAACCTACAAATGATGAGGTCTGAGCCGCGTGAGGAAGACCCTAATGTGAATATCATGGTCCAGAGTGGTATTACGATAGGGGATGACAAAGACAAGCAAGATGAAGAAAGAACCTGGGTTCACAAGGATGTAATGAAGGAACCATAATTTGATTTGGAGCGTGCTAAGGAGACCTTCATGAAAGCTAAGAGGAGCTTCACTGATGCCTCCATTTCAGGAAGTAAAGACAGACTAGAGTAAGAAATGGACCCATCGATGCTCACTACGTTCTTGGAGACATGCATGAAGCTACTACGTGACATCAAGGCTGTAAAGGGGCTGCAAGAACTCATAACCAGATGTGTTGGGACCACGCCAGGAGAACTGCATGTAGTCTGGAATCTCGGGAAGCACACGACGCGAACAGGAATGGAAATGAGATTGATCGCGCAGATCGGGGAATATGAGATGGACCAAGTGATTCTGGATCTAGGATGGGATGCGAACGTCCTGCCAAAGCAGACATGGGAACACATGGGCAGGCTTGTGTTGCAATGGTCTCCTATCCAATTGCGAATGGCGAACCAACAAAAGTTCCTACCTATGGGGAGATTGCAAGGAATCATTGTAGATATTGAAGGAGCAAGCATGCTAGCAGATTTTGAAGTGATAGAAATTGTTGATGACAACAATCCCTACCCTGCGCTATTGGGAATAGATGGGGCGATGACATGAATGGAGTGATAAATATAAAGAAGCGCAAGATGATCTTTGAGAAAAAGTCTCTAGGCGTAATGGTACTTTTAGACCCCGCAGAGGGATCGTGCTACATGGAGTAGGTGCGCGACTATGATAACGACGATGACTTGGACTGCATCTACAAGATAACTGCATGAGAGCAAGACTGGGTAAATCCAACTGCGGATGGCCGAATCTCATGGGAGCGCGAAAGCTCCTGGACATCCAATTCTGATGAGGAGATAAAATGATGGTAGAACCGTTACATGAGGTAACCACGCTCAACTGTAACATGATTACAAGGTCATTGCGCTGCATCACAACAGAGGTAAGAGACTTGCCTATGTTTGATGGGTTAAATGAGGTGGATGACTTCCTGAAAAAATTTGAAAGAGAAGTACCGGAATAGCAACGTTTTGACGCTCTAAAATGGGTACTGCAAGCTACGCCTACAAGATAGTGGGGTATGCATCAACGAAGTTTTGAGGACTGGCGCGAATGCAGAAGGATGATGCGCATGCGGCTTGTGAAGAATCCGATGCAATTAATAAACAAAATGTAGAACAAACCAGCCCACGCACCAACCTATCTAGGTGGATACAGGCATATGGTGCGAAACCTACACGAATGCACACCATCCTCGCAGTAGGAGACACGATCAGTAAGCAGGTGCGGGTAAGGCAATGGCACGAACAACCCCTCTGGGTGGGACCACAAAGTATGGAAAGACCAAGTGTGTCGAAGAATATCCATGCAGAAGCTTTTAACAAAGTACGCAAAGTGCTGAACTAGGTCCAAAATGTGAAGCGGACTGACTGGGACCTGCGCGTACCAGTAATTCTTATGGCTTATAGGACCATGTGCAAAAACCTGACCACATAGGCTCCGCCAAGGCTGGAGTATGAAGCAACCATAGTAAGCCCTATAGTACTTGGAGAGCTTAAACAGCGCAAGATATCATCGGTATATATGACGGTTCGCGGAACCTTGGAAGCAGAAACCCAACAGGGAAATTTTAGACTCTAAGAACTTGAAGAAGAAAGGGTACGATTAAGGAAGAAAAGCGCTCTGGTGGACGTGGAATTCAAGAAGCTAGAGGACGAGATAAAGGAATATTTTCTCAGCAAAAAGATCAGGGTGATAAGGCAGGATGCATATGATCATGATGATAGGTTTAAGGCCTATTGCCACGTATTGACCAGTCTGATGCCTTGGCTTGGACCACACATTGCTAAGCGTATTGACTAGGGTATAATGTTGCAGATGGTAAAGTGCGCGATGTTGACTGTAACAATAAAAGGTGGGTATCCTCCAGGAAACATGACGAATGACATGATGAAACTTTACACGAGTGGTGCTACCACTTGACTAGCCAAAGGAAGTACAGTCTTAGTGCTCCAGGCAGTTGGAAGGAAGCGCAGGACTATAAATTATTATGCCCGGAAGCTGCACGATGTTGGAGCTGTGCCCAGAAGCAAAGAGTCACAAGGTCCGCGATCGCACACGGGGGGCTGCGCTACTGCGTGGGTTGACCAGAAAGTGACGTTGAAGTCACTATTCATGATGGATGCTTGACTTGAGACCAAAAGGAGTGGGCGACAGGCATTTAATATGCAATTTATGGGCAAGATTTGGGAAAATCTGTCGCCAGGGGAACATTAATGAACCAGATTTGGGGGGAACGGTCGAATTCAAATTCAAAAAGCACTATAAATTACAAAGAGCTGCCCAACAAACAACACTTGGTCATTTGCGAATTGAGCTATTGAGCAGAGCCCTAATTGTTGTGTGCTAAGCGTTGATTGAGCTCTTGAGTTTGCGAGTGCTAGATTTCTGGACAAACACAATGGCTACAGCTGAGGACATTATGGAGATAATAGAACTAACTGCCGAAGAGGCCATGCAGGCCTTGACTAAGGGGGATTCTCCGAAAGGTGCCAGGATTGTGGCAGAAATCTTGAAGTCACCGTGCATTCCAAGACCCAAGAAGGAAAAACAAGCGATGGTTCCCGTACGTGTGTCCCCACGGAACCCACTATGCACTAAGCTTTTAATGGAGGAGAAGGGGAAATTCGTCACCATAGAGACTGATGAAGAAGAGGAAGACCTGGAGGACCTAAGCATCGCAGAAGACGAGGATGAAGGCATGGAGGAGGAAATTGAGCCTGCGCACCTCCCGAAAAAGCTGCCCGCCTATGTCCCCCAATGGAAAGGAAAGGCTAGAGTGCCCAAGGACCTTGACGAGACCAAGAGCTCATTCCAGATCATGCTTCTCCTAGACAATATTATTTTTGAGGGCACGCACCTGGGATGGGTGTCGATCTTAAAATTCGAAGATTGGGACCTCGCTGACCATGAGAAGTTACCTCACCTTAAGACCTCACACCTCATGAAGCCTAAGAAGAACACTGCGGCGAGGGTTATAGAATTAGAGCTGCGAAAGTGGTTGCGCAGAGTGGAAAAGGCTGGGCTACTGAACCTGCTCAGGGTGTTGCATTTCCACCGTGCCCTAATAACCATTTTTGTGTTTAGGGAACTGCTCTGCCTGGTGCATGATGGGTGTTTCTGGCTGGAGGAGCCCATCCCCATCACGACAGAATTGATTCACCACATTTCCCGGCTTCCATGTAAAGCAGAGGACCCCGCGGACATCTCGGAAGGGAAAAGCAATGACTTGGCCATCATGGAGGCCATGAAGAAAAAGTACAATTTGGCGAAGAAGAAAAGCGGCTATGCCATATCCAGCATTGATGACAAGTCAATGAAAGTGGAAACCCAAATATTGGCCAGTAAGGTTATGCGCAAGTGCCGAACAGACGAAGTACCCACACCGGTGGTCTTACTGGCTGAGCAGTGTGAGGAGGGGGTCCAGTTTAACTGGTCTGAGTTCCTTTGCAAGGAGTTTTTAGAGAATTGCCGCAAAGCTCAGGAACAACGCAAAATGTTCCACTATGCATGGCTTCTTCTGTCCATAGTGCTCATGGTAGGGAAATTACTGGAGAATAGTCAATTCCCCACAATTGACAGAGATCTCCCGGAGGCCGAAAAGTATGCTTTGCTTTGGGGCACAAAGGATGCCACTAGGATCCGCAATAGCAAAATATTCTGGGTGTTCATGGAGATGAACCTCAGAATGGGGATCAACCGCAAGCCGTGGTTGTTGCCCACTGTCTACAACAATCTTTAGAGTTTTGCGGAATTTAAAGCGGACATCCGTAGCATTTACATTAGAGCGCACAAGGACCCGACCAAACAATGGAAGCAACTACCCTTTGTAGCCATAGACAATGTCATCTTTAACATCCTGGAGGTATGGATGCCAGAGTGGCGTGATCTAGACATCACGGAGATAGAGCAGTCAGCGGCACAAAGGAAGAAAGACGAGGCAAAGTTGCACATCGCACAGTTGGACGAAAAGAGAAGGAAGGAGGCAGCAGCAGCAAAAGTACCGGCGGTGCGGGACGCTGCACAGATAGCAACTGAGCAGGAAAAGGCCACAGTAGTAGCAGCAACAGCACAGGAGGGAGCCGCGAAGGCGAGCGAGGGCCAAATGTCGCCTTCGCATGGGAAGGAAGCAGAGGAGGAAGAGGGGGGCACAAACCCACATACCACATCCACACAGTTGAAGTGCCAACACCCAGCCAAGTGGGCAGGGCCGCGGAAGAAGTTCAAGGCATCAAAGTTGTCTATTGACCCGATCACCCTAACTGAGGGTGATCTGCACAACATCGGCAAGACAGTGCGTGATGTCACCTCCGAGGCCCTCCATAAATTTCATGTAGGAGAACCAGATTGTGTTGGGGACCCTCAGAGCACAATTACAGGAGTTACAGGTGCACCCTCCTCAGACTGGTACCCTTTTGACCAGCCTCGCAGTCGGAACAACGACAACAAAACAGATGTTGTGCGCGCGAATGACGAATACCATAGTGCTACCGGAAGGGGCGCTAGTGACAACAAATGAGGCCGATAGGCCTACAAATAGCGCACTAAAGGGTCTCGGGTATCAATATGCTTGCAATCCTGTGAGAGACCTTATATGTGTTGCAGGATGGGATAACTGCAGAGCTGCGAGCTAGGGAGAGCCGCACACTGCAAGTCCTTAGCGAGCATAAAATCAATATGGAGCAATTGAGCTTGCAACGCGACAAAATGGTGTCATAGAATCAATAACTAGTACAGGTAATAGATGAAGCTTGCCAAAGCGTCCCGAAGCTATCCATCCTAGCAGACATACCAGCAAAGGCGCGCATCCACAGGTTAGAAGCAAGGGTGCGTGAGGCGCGGGAGGAAATGACAAAGGTTCAGTTGGAGTTGAACCTTCAGATCACTGAACTGTGGTTAAAGGCACAACCGTCCACCCCTTCGGAAGTAAGAGAACAACGCGCTAGCGCTATCATAGTGGGACTGGACGAAATTGCGAGACTGCACCAGCATGTTGGAAGAATCATTTGAGGTCCTCACAAATCTGTAGGAGGACCCCAACATCCATTACTTAGAGATAGAGGTGCGAGAACTCCAAGAGCAGTATGACAACCTCAAAGGAACTATGCAGACAGTGGCCCTCACTCAGAGGCTCGCATGGATGCAACAGGCTAAAGCACTGAAAGAGAAGGTCGACGCGGCATGACACAAGGAAGCAGTCCTGAAGGCGCGCATTGAGCCTTGGATCAATGAGGCCTTCACCATCACAACAAAAATTGAAGGCAAGCTTGCACACATGTGTAGACGATGCATGCACTAATGCAGAGAAGCACTTTTGACACAGAGGTCTTGTAACAACGTATGCAACAGATCCAGCAAGCAACAGCTCAGTGCGCTTTTGACCTTGCCACAGTTCGAGAACGATTGGAGGAACTCTGCGCAAAAATCTTCGTGCTGACGAAGTGACTCAAGGGTGAGTCACGATGTTTGTGTTGGGGGCCTGTTGGGCATGGAATCCCCCCAAGGCATGTTTTTGGGCTTAAAGCCCGAGTTTTGACCGAATTTTTTTGTAAAATCTTCGCGAATTGCGGGCGCGGGGCACGAAAGTATAATAGAATCACAGGGTTGTCCACCCTAGTTTTTGTAATGTAATGTCGGCTGGATAGACCTACCCATGGTCTGCGGACCATGGGATTGTATAAATAGAGCGAGGCTCTAAGTGTAAAAGATAACTAATAGAAGAGAAGCATGTGAAGTCTAAGTGATTGAGTCGAAGTGTAAAGTGTGTCTGTGGGTCGTAGAGTTGGAGAAGGCTTTGTAGCTGAGTGCGCAGAGGCCTAGTAGTCCGCAGATGAGTGCGCGGACCCCTGCAGTTGACTGCGTAGGGCAGGTCGAGTTTGTAACCATTGAGAGAATCAATAAAGAGAAGTTTTGCTATAATTCTGTGTATATTTTCCTGGTTTAATGCATGATTGGATATAATTTGCAAGTATACTGTTTATTTACTGTGCGATCATGTATGAATGTTTTGTATTGCTAATTATAACTTAAGACATTCACGTAGGTGAAGGTAATTAATTACCACTGGAAGATAATTAATATCTTGGGTAATAGCGTAGAGCATGACACAACCCCTGGTTAGGGCTGCACGAAGGCAGTGTATCAGGCTGCGAGGAACAGGAAGTGCCCGAAGCGATCTACGCGCAGGAACAAACCGAGGACTAGTCGTACCTCTTAGATGTCTCAAGGGTGCAGAAACCTGGTTCTAAAACCCTCCCATACTACTTCGGGTGAGACCTCAGTCTGGACTCTGCAGACTGTTGCCGAAAGGGCCAGTAGTACAGGGATTTGTTTTGCTAATTAACTCCAAACCTGAGTTAGGCCCCAACAAGCCAACAGTTGGAGGAGGTAGAAAGGAAGCTGTAGGAAGCAAAGAAGAAGCTGAAAGAAGAACAAGAGCTAAGAAGGAGAGAGAGAGAAGGGAAGAAAAAACAGGAACATGAGGAATGGAAAAGTGCGATCATAGAGCAAACTTCACACATATAGGTTGAGGAGTTATAACAACCAACAGATGAAGAAGAGGGTGAGAAAATGCAAGATCGGGAGATTTCTCAGTAGATTGAGAAAATGGTTGAAGAAAGGGACATGGATTTGGGACAGGAGCCACAGGACCAAGATACCAACCTCATACCGAGTGCATCTAAGGTCGCCCCTCAGTCTCCACCACCTCTAGTATTAGAACCAGTCCCGAGCGAGCAAGGAGAGGTTGTTCTTCTTGATGATGATCCGATGATGGATGTGTAATGTCTGTCATTTAATGATTTACAGTAGAGGATTTTATAGGGGTGGAGAAAGAATTTACTGGATGATGACGTGTCACCTGCATTCATGAAGGAAAGGGTGATAGTGCCAAATGTGAGGAAGCATCCAGTTGCCATGGTCGATGCCTCTATGGATTATGCAAGAGCCACAAGATCAAATGTCAAGTTCTTGTTATTAGAGAATGAAAAAATGGCTAAGAACTTGCAAGTGACTAGGCAGAAAGAAGAACAATGTGCAGGATCTGCAATGGCAGAAATGAGAAAGGAAATACTTGCTCAAGTATTAGCTCTTGAGACTACCATGCAAAAACTCTATAACGAATTTGTAACCATGAATATAGTGGTTGTCCATCTATTTGGTTTTCAGTGTCGGAGCATAAAGATTGTTCAAACTGTCATAGAAATACACACTGTTATCACCCATGTGCAGGAATGGACAATGAGATACAAAGGAGCCTCGCTTCACTTTCCCAAGATGATGAAGTTGCAGGCAGAGCTAGACAAAACAAATATCTAGATGTAGATCCAACACTATGAGCAACTCACCCCATTCGTTAGCAACATACAAGCTTCATATGCAAGGTTGTTCAATAGTTTGGATGTGATTGTGAGGACGAACATGATCATATAAATTGTTTCCCTCACCATATCCAGGGAGAAGAACCAAGTCCGACTAGATATCAACAGGTCCATGGAGTAGCTCAAGTGATAGGCCACTAGTGATGAATTGGAGATGAACGTATAGAACACGCAAAAGTACATCGGTGGTCCTGCCGTAGTCAAGACCATGCTCGCATGCTTCAGTATGAGTTCAACAAAGGTTCCCAGATTATATACCCACAAACCATATATGGATGCAAGAGTTCGCTTCTAGAAAGACACCATCAAGCAATATGGGGCCACAATAGCACAATACGAAGCTTGGTATCAGTACGTCATCGAGAGTCATTAGGTGGATGTGTCGAGTTGGTATTCCCCCAGACTTATGAGTCATAGTGTCGTGTCTTGTCTGGCTATCTCTAGCCTATTTTGTCTCACATGGGTACATGTGGAAATTGTATATTATTTGTGAATATATTGTAAATGAAATTCCAAGTGACATTAGCGGAATGTGAACAATCACTATGAATGTAATGAGTTATTTGTAAAGAATTTGAAGAGTCATGAGGGTAGTCAAAGAGTCAAAGGGGAATATCAAGGGTCACCCCAACCTTTCTTATAAATAGAACCTCATAACTCATTAAAAGGGCTTTTGGGAGCCAATCTTAGGCTTAGAGAAGGCTTGGGAATATTGTGATGAGCCTTGGCTTCTCCAAAATGTAGAGAGAGTATAATTGTTTGAAGGACCAGGTGGTGTTGACTATAATGTTCCACTATTGGGGCTAGTGGCTGTCAATGGTGTATGTATGGATGGAACTTTCACTTAATAATAATATAACTGAGCCAAACATTTTCATGCATATGTTGTTATTATAGTTCGATTATTCTAGTTACTTTAGCAATGTATGTTGTTTAGCTTACACATTTTCTTATGAACTATTTTGTATGAAATTGTATGAATTTGGTTGAAGGCCTATTATTGGATTAACCCATCACTTTGTTTTTGTAGACTATTTCGCATTGCATCTTGTGATGTCATTCCACTCATGCTTTCCTTTTAGGCTACATATTATTACAGGCTTCTGAGGGACACACTTCCTTTTCTCCTTCGTGTGTTAGAACTCCCATTCATCTCCCTTGACTTGTTGCAAGGTCACACACTTGCTTCCAACCAAATTCATCATACTTATCTCTGTGTGCTACCACGGTCAAGGCACTACACTACCACCCACTGCTGGGACTCCTACTCCAAATGGTCTGATTTCTAGTTGGGAATTCTTACTAGGGAGGTCCCCTTGAATGTTGGTGTGTCCAACACTATTAACATTTCTGGCGCTAGAAGGAGGGCCAGATGATAAGCTGAGCCTTCAAAGTATGTTTTGATTCTCTACACATCATTCATGACTTACATCACAATCACAACCCCGTCATGTTTTTCTCATGCTCATGATTTCGAAGTGTCGGAGGATGTTATCGATGAGTTTTCACGATTGAAATATGATGGTGAATAAGAACTACCCTTGTTAAGAGTCAAAGTTTCCTTTTTTGGTTTCTATGATAGGAATGAAGTCCCCTCATATGACATTGCCTGTGGGACATTTGCTTACACATTCGAAAGGCACGTTAAGAAATGGTATCTCACATTGCTTGCAACCTCTATTCACTCTTTCAATCATATGATCAGAGAGTTAGGTAATGATTTATTTCATTATGATTGTAAATCACTTAATCAAAAAATCTTAAAATTAAGAAAAACACCTGATGAATATGTTGCGCAAGTTTGGAAACACTTCTGCCATCTCGCTTTTGAATTTCTAGAAGATGAAGTTGATTGATATTTTCTCACAGAGCTTCTAAATATGAGATGGACCAGGTTGCTGCCACAAGTGACCCTTCATCCTCTTCTCATCAAACAACTCTAGCTCCACAGGACGAGGCTGGAGAAGTTGCGAATCTACCTGTTGAACTGATCTAAATTTGGAATATTAGATTTTTATGCTAAGATCCTTATCAGAATAAAAAAATGTGCTTAAGTTTTTTACTCCAAAATAGCAAGTAAAAACATGAGTTTTTATGTATGTTTTCTTAAGTTAGTTTCATGAAAAACTTTAAACATGAAATCAAAACACTGAATAGAGGCATGCATCAATTAGTAATACACTAGCCATTGTCAAAGGAGTTCACCCCTCCTGGGTTACATCTCCTTGGATCAACTCTAAATGCATGACCCCTTCTCATTATGCTCAATGTTTAGAAAAGAAGAGTACATAAACTGCTAAAATGGAATGGCTAGTTTCTCCTTCAAAGAAACAACTTCTGCAATAGTTCTCACTCCATACACACGTTAACCTACAACCAAACATGTAAACCTTCAGCAAAAAATTGACATCTTACACCAAGACCCCATACTCCATCTTCAAAGAGCATAAACAATACTACAATCCAATTGAAGTGCATAAACAAGTCTCTTCTCCAAAACACATATAGAGAAAAGAAAAAATAAAGCTATAGCACTGATGTAATGGTTGTTGCAGAAAGCACATGGAGGCTAGAAAACCCCTGCAAGGTCATCTCCATCTACAAACTCCTCCATAAAATGAATCAACACTCTGGTTGACCATAGAGCCCATAGGATTAAATTTGCAAAAAGCCTATCCAAAACTGCTCCTTTGATCCTAGAACCTACTCCAATGAGTCCATAATGTCCAAAAATGGCTATTTAGCCTCTTTTTGCACCCAATTTGGTCGAAAAATGGAGAAGTTATGACCTCTCCTAGTTAGGCCACTATTCGCTCCACAAATTGCTCAAAAATTGGCACTGTTCCTACAATTTCGACCCAAAAAGCGCTAACTGGGTGAAACTTTCACCACGCAGCATGTGAAATTATAAGACCGTTAAAAATTTCTATAACCCCTGTGCAGTCACAAAAACTGCTAGTAGTCATGAGGAGTTTGTTCACATGCAATGGTTAGGCGAGCGAATAAACTTAATGTTGATGGTTAAGAGTGTTCACATGCACCACTTGTTCGGCGGTCAACGTGGTGGTTATGGTCATTGTAGCTGCAGTGGCTAACGAATACGTGATCACATGGCACGGTTTGGACCGACAGTCGTGGTGGCAGTTACCCTCGCGGTGGCTAAACTATTTGTGGTAGTGGTAAAGTGGTCACATGGACTAGTTATGGTGTTTTGTTATCAGCGCCGGTTAAGGTTTAGGGACATGGTTAGCCCCTAACCATGGTCCGTGGACCGGGGTTGGGGGTTAGCCATGGTCCCCATCCCCCAAATGATTGCCACATAACTTTAAATTGACACGACTCCCATTATGGTTAAGAACTAATGGTAGGCGGTATGGTAAGGCTTGGCACTCTGTGTTGAGAAGTGCTGGTTTTGATTCCTGTGGCCTCCAGTTCGATCGTTGAACCATTTTTTGGTGGCCTCTTGGGCTGCCATGTGGCGGCCTCTAGTTTGGCCATGTGGCAGCCTACAGTTGGCCATCAACCCACCAATAAAACACTGCCATTGTACACTAGTCATGGAGTGACACATGTCACCTTCTGATTTTCCGGAGAAAATCCACTGCCTAGTCAACCTACAATGTCACCTACCTAGTCAGTGCCACATCAGCAGTATGGACTGCTGATTGAGATGTCCCTTTTTTTTTTTAAATTCACCTGTTTGGCAAAATGAATAGATCATGTTTCTGGGAGCATACAGTGTCCGTTTTGTGCAAAATGAGTTGTGCCAGATTTAGGACGACGAGCACTATGCCGTCGTTCAGGTTCCACACCATTTTGACAATGTTGATTTTTGGGAAAATTTTGAACTCCGAATCACTCTTCCCCACTGAAAAACTTTTGGTCTCCAAAATTTCGCTTTCAATTGTTCAGCATTTGAAGGTACAATTCCTTCATTTTTCCAAACTTGACCCAATTGATGTTTGTAGTGCCCTGACTTGTACTTGTCTTGGCACTTTCTCAAGCTGAACTTGAAATATAACTTAACCAAAGAATTCAAGTTCGATGTTCTTCTTGACTTGTCCATGTCGCTATGGCCATCCACAACAACATCCTTCCCAAGAAGAATTCAAAGGCTCTCATCTGCAAAATCCTTATCGAGGATAAGATCTTAAAATACTTTTACAAATGAACCAAAACAAGATTCACATAGTGAATACTTGTATAACTTGAGTGCTTAACACATTTGTAACATACAGAATGTGCTGCAATTACTCATACAACAACTTTAAGATGCTTTCTTAAAATTGACACCCAAAATTTCCATTCAAAATGATTATCAACAAGCCAAACTAGCATAATAATGCCCAAAAAAAACACTGTTGCATATAAGTGATTTATTTATGAACTTCACTTTTACAAGCTACCCATCTATGGGGATATGCAACTAGTGAAAAACAAAGATTTACAAACTTCAGCTAGACAAATAGTCCGCCCATTTCTTACCCAACCAGGTAAATGAACCCTATATTTGAAATTTTTCTTCTTTTGAAGTTGCTTCAGGGATGGTCGCACCTTGCACCACTTTTTTCTTTTTTTGCTTCCTCTTCTGGTGCTTGTATAATTTTATTTTCCTTGTCAGCATGAAGTTGTGGAAACAATTTCCAACAATTCTTGACCCAATGCCCATTGATATTATAGTGAGTGCAAAAGGTCTTTTGATCTTCTCTTGTCTCACATGCCTCTAATCTTGGATGGGATTTTCTATTTTCAGTCTCAATTCCATTAGACATAAACATCTTCTTGATGATTTCTTTTCTTTTATAGCACTTATCTACACAATGGTTAGATGAAAGGCAAAAGGTGCATGGAAACACATTCCTCGACATGTTATTCAAATCATCATGTTGTTTTCCATTATGAAAAGCATTTGACAGGACGATTATACATATTTTTGTTGTCCTTTGGCTTACGCTTCTTGCGTGAAGAACTTGCATGAAAATAAGAACTTAACTTTGTTTCTTCTTCGAAATTTTCATCTCTCTTTGGAGATGTTTTACACTTCAAATCATCCTTATTTTTGAGGAACCAAGCAGGCATCAATTCTGGATGCAAATCCCAACACCTTGCCTCATCATGTTCTTTGTTATGGCAAAAGGAACACAATACCCATGAGTTGTCGCTAGAAGACCATTCTTCTTTTGGAACATAACCTAAGCCTTCATATTTAGGAATCTCCTTTGTTTCAATTGGATTTTTAATGCCTTGATGGTTTACTCCAAGGCCTCCTCCCTTATAACCCATCTTAGCCAAGAGCTTGGATCCAATGCCTTTACTATGTTTTTCAAAGGATGCAAATTACATCAACACTTTCATGTAAAGAATAACAAGAAGGTAACAAGAATGGTGATAAACCATTTCTGCCATATTTAAGAAAACCTTTCTAAAATCCCTCACATCCTTTGACATTCTTGTAGGCTCTCCTCCTTGGGACATGCTTTGATTGAAGCTTCTTCTGTAACTTGAGGTAGAACTGGTGGTAGAGATTGTAACAATATTGCTTTCCTTTCCAAAACCTTCTCCTCACTTGAGCTTAAAAACACATTCACTTGCAAGAACAATCAATTCCTCCTTGCACAAAGAAAACCAGTGCTCTGATACCAACTTGATCTGAATTTGGAATATTAGATTTCTATGCTAAGATCCTTATCAAAATACAAAAATGTGCTTGAGGTTTGTACTCCAAAATAGCAAGTAAAAACATGAGTTTTTATGTGTGTTTTCTTAAGTTAGTTTCATGAAAAACTTTAAACATGAAATCAAAATACTAAATGGTGGCATGCATCAATTAGTAATACACCAACCATTGTTAAAGGAGTTCACTCCTCCTGGCTACATCTCCTTGGATCAGCTCTAAAGGCATGACCCCTTCTCATTATGCTCAATGTCTAGAAAAGAAGAGTACATAAAATGTTGAAATGGAATGGCTAGTTTCTCCTTCAAAGAAACAACTTCTGCAAGAGTTCTCACTCCACACACATGTTAACCTACAATCAAACATGTAAACCTTCAACAAAGATAGGCATCTTACAACAAGATCCCATACTCCATCTTCAAAGAGCATAAACTGTACCACAATCCACTCAAAGTACATAAACAAGTCTCTTCTCCAAAACACATATAGAGAAAAGAGGAAATAAAGCCAAACATTGATGTAATGGCTATTGTAGAAAGCAAATGGAGGCTAGAAAACCCCTTCAAGGTCATCTCCATCTTCAAACTCCTCCATAAAATGAATCAACACTCTGGTTGACCATGGCACCCATAGGCTTAAATTTGCAAACATCTTATCCAGAAGTGCTCCTTTGATCCTGAAACCTGCTCCAATGAGTCCATAATGTCCAAAAATGGCTATCTAGCTTTTTTTTTCACCCAATTTGGTAAAAAATGGGAGAAGTTACAATCTCTCCTAGTTAGGCCATTATTTGCTCCACAAATTGCTCAAAAATTGGCACCGTTCCTACAATTTCACCCCAAAAAGTTCTAACTGGGCGAAAATTTCACTGCACGGCGGGTGAAATTGTAGGACCATTAAATTTTTTTATAATCCTCATGCGATCACAAAAATTGCTAGTGGTCAGGAGGAGCGTGTTCACATGAAGTGGTTAGGCAGGCAGTTAAACTTAATGCCGAGAGTTAAGTGTGTTCACATGCGCTGCTTTTTCAGTGGTAAACGCGGCATTTGTGGTTACCATAGATGCAGCGACTAATGAATAGGTGACCACATGGCATGGTTTGGACCAACGGTCGTGGTGGCGGTTATCGTGGTAGTGGTGTCACATAACAGTTTGTGGTAGTGATAAAGTGGTCACATGGACCGGTTATTGTGTTTCGTTATTTGTGGCGGTTAAGGTTTGGGGTCGTGGTTAGCCCGTAACCATGGTCTGTGGACTGGGGTCGGGGGTTAACCATGCTTCCCATCCCCCAAACGATTGCCACATAATTTTAAATTGACACGGCTCTCGTTATGGTTAAGAGCTAATGATAGGCAGTATGGTAAGGCTTGGCGTTGTTTGTTGAGAGGTGCCGGTTTTGAGTCTTATGGCCTCTGGTTTGGTCGTTGAACCATTTTTTGGTGGCCTCTCGGGCTGCCACGTTGCAGCCTTTGGTTGGGCCACGTGGCAGCCTATGGTTGGCCATCAACCCACTAATAAAACACTGCCATTATACACTAGTCATGGAGTGACACTTTTCACCTAAAGATTCACTGGAGAAAATCCATTGCCCAATCAACCTGCCATGCCACCTGCCCAGTCAGTGACACGTCAACAATACATATTACTAACTGGGCTATCCTTTCTTTTTTTAAATTCGCCAATTTGGAAAAACGAACAAATCGCGTTTCTGGGAGCATACAATGTCTATTTTGTGCGAAACGAGTTGTGCCAGGTTCATGACGACGAGCACTACACGGTCGTTTATTTGCCACACCATTCTAACAACTTTGATTTTTGGGAAAACTTTGACCTCCTGATCATGAATTGTCACTTCCTCCGACCACACTTGCTCTAGATTTCTGTGTAGATTTTGACTGCAAGCCTAATGGTTGTCACATGGTCTCATCCCCCCAACCTCCGTTTGCTGGTTGTTTTGATCCTCTAGATTTTGGTGTCTTGTGTTCATCCATTCCAGATTCCACATGTGATGTTGACGAGGATCAAGTTATGGATGGAGTTGGTGTTCAGAAGCTGACCTGCGTTATCATTTTTTATGAGTATGTGTGGGAATCTGAAGAAGGACCTATGGTGAAGGATGACCTCCTTCTGTCCACACCTCATCCGCTTTATCCTGACATCTTCTATGATTCTACCATTTCTGATTTTTCTTGTGAAAATTTATTCCCAGATGTTTCTACTTTCGATCATGCACATAACACACAGGATGGTCCTCCGCCATTTGATTGTGGAGAGGACCAATATTTCTTCCCGAATCTACTTGATCTCTCAGCTTTCATTTCTGGAAATTTAAACAATGAAAATTTTTGTTTCTCATCTATCGCTCAGTATGATTTGTCAGATCATGAGGATGCTAATGTACATCTTGAATTTTCTGATCATGGCTGTCGTGATTTGATCATGCTTATGATTTACCTATTGTTGATATTTCTAAGCCTTTGGTCTTTGATGATCCATCTTCTGATGAAGTGGAAACCCCTCAAGATGTCGAGGCACTTCGGCCTAAGCTAATGGTTATGTTAGGTTCTCATAGCCTTGAGGACAGTTCTACTTCTGATCAGAAATATGTTGAATCACCCCAGGCTCCTCATCGCTCTCTTGTTCACATTGAAAATCAATGTGATCTACAGTTTTTGCATCCTCCACCATAATCACACGATCATATTGCTCATGCATTGGAGGAGTCATATGTAGCAAGCACTGTGGTGAAACACAAATTTTATTCCTTTTTCATGTTTGAAAGAGTGTACATCCTTGTCATCTGCGTGCAATGTGACACAACACCATGATACGTCTACAGGGTGCCTTTCATGTGCTTTCAATATTTTATTTTCTGTAGATGCATTCAAACTTTGAATGTTCTGGTTTGCATTGTTTTATCTTTCTTGTTTATTGATTGGCTTGAATATCTTTCTTGTGATTCACGCCATCACTCATATGGGTCAACCAATGTGATGGTGTCTGCATTGGAAATATTACTTCATGTGAGTTGGCCCATGTTCCACTTAGCTTAGGAGTAGGATTATTGTTTTCTTTATTTCTTTCTTTTTTCTTATTGTTTTTCTTCGATTTACTTCGTTCCTTTGCTTGTTTGTTTGTTTTTTCACCCTTAAGGTTACCTTTCCCATGAAACCATGTTTGGATTCTTGTGACAAGTAGGGTGAAATACAAGAGGACTTGTACAACTATCAAAATTTGGTTATCTATCTATTCCCTCTCCTTATGAAGGTCTTGTGTTTCCTTAGTCGATGACACCCTGATGGAAAATACGTTCCTTACACCCTGATGGAAAATACGTTCCTTTCAGAGTGAGTCTTGGTGAAATCACAACACTTTTAACTAGTACTACCTACTCTAATCGGTTTTCTTTATTCGGTTAACCATTTTCAACTCAGTCAAGTAGAGTAAGCTGAGGGGGGAAAACCTTAACAATTATGTTAAAGGTATATAGAAACATCCTTCTCTGAAGGGACAACCTCTTATGCTCTCAATAACTTGGGATCCCTCTTCCGCCTCATGAAATAAATAAGTGCCTATGCACAGTTCTTTGAAAATTAAAAATGAATAAAAATAAAATAAAGTTGAAAGAAGAGAAAGGCTTCCCATGCAGAGAGGTGAAGCAAGTAGCTCCGTCAGGGTACTGTCTTGTGGAACAATGCTTGTGTTCCTGAAGTGACTCCACCGAGGTATTGTCTAGGCTTGCTAGTAGTGGAGAAACACCGGAGATGAAACTAAAAATTTGACAGTTTACATTACTTGTGCATCAATATACCCCTCATCCCCAATTGAAATAAATCAGTTGACTTGGGTTGGTATGTGTGCTGCTGATAAAGAGAATGGTAGGACTACATCTTTATCTCCAGCTAGTGAAGCAGCCATGACGATCAAAGAATCGAACAATACTTTCGGAAGGGTTAGACTCGCTTTACACGAGACAAGGTCCATAGAGAGAACTGGAGTTCTACCAGTGTGTCGCAAATGTTGTAGTGGCTACAACCACCCTCCAAAATTTTTCCTAGGCTTCATTTTGGAGCCTCCCTCCTCAAAACATAGAAGCTTAGCTCACACTAACCCAGGTACTTATGCTTTAATTGAGTTTTATCTTCTACTTACGACTTGTGTTTTCTAACTTATTTTTCTTTCTAACCCACAATCCAATCTCTTGACTTCATTTCGACCTGGTTCTATGCCTGCCTTAGTGAATTGCACAATCCTTGAGGGCAACCAACCTTCAGTGTATGAATTGCACAATCTAAGCCCATAGTGAGCCTCCAGCTCCAAAACTACGCAGAGCTAGCTGACAGCTTGGCTTCAGCTAGGAAACTACATAGAGCATGAGAGGAAGCCTGAGCCACTCAGCTCGGGAATTGCATAGAAGATTTCCCTTAGCAGTTGCCCGATACATGAGCTTCTCAGTCTTCTAGGTCGCCCGGGAACAACGTAATATACTTGTGCATGCACCTTTTTCCTTAAAAAGGGAAAAAAATAAAAAAAGCATATGTAAAGAATAGTGGATCTATTTTTAGCAATCAGAGTTATACTTGAGTTATTTTTGGAAACTTCCACCATGTGTCACTTTTTCCTAGATTTTTGGCCTTCACGTAATAAACCCCAAATCGACCAAATCTATTTAATGGATGCCCTAGAGCTCATTTACACATTCAATCTTAGTGCTCTGGCATTCCTTAGGAGATCTAGGAACCTTCGGCACATTCATCCCCTTTTCTGAGTAAGTCTTTCTTTTCTAGTATTTTGTTGCCTTTTTTGTCACTTTTGTGTGCTTGGCTTGTGAGAGTATTATTTTACCCATTTTATTGAACATCCGCTGGTATTTTGAACTTTTATAGCTTGTAGAAGTGTTTTTTTAAGTCTTGCATTGCCTTTACCAAGTGTCACATGCATAACCCAATTTTTGCACTAACGGCCACCATTGCGGCGACTCCCTCCACATGCTTCATTGTTCTTCAGTTTGATTGATTCTTGCACTTGTTTTGTTTGCATTCATAATTATTCACTCAGATCTGTACCCACCTTCACTTCTACTTTCATATTTTCTCGTTTTCATGTTTCCATTGGGTAGATCTTGGCTTCCTTAGCCCAGATTTAGGAATTGCACAGAGGCTACCAAGGCCTGGATCCAATTGTGCCCTGTGCATCTCCAGTAACCAGTCCCCAGCCTTGATCACTGAGATTGGGCAATGCGCAGTCCCAGATGGCTTGAGCCTAACTAAACTATGCATTGCACAATTCTAGTCAATAGTGCCTCCTCATTGGAAGTTGGGATTACGTAATGTGCAGAACCAGTTGGTAGTCATTCACCTCTGAGAGCCAGTATTGCGCAATTATTCCCAAAAGATGCCCAATTTGTTGTTTGGTCTGTTCTTGAAGTGCTTTTCGTTTCAAGCTAATATTTGCATGCCATGAGTGTCCTCTCTGTCTCCAGGTAAAACAATTGTTGAGACACTCTTGAACAGTTATAGGTAACATTGATTCCAAGAGAGCTGCATCAAAGGATATTGTTGAAATTAGCACTGGGGAGGTAGTTGAATAGGTGTGAGTGAGTTTACCAGTTTATGTAGAAACTCATCGGTTCATTGAGAAGGGCATGAAGATAACGTGGCAGAAA
Source organism: Pinus taeda (assembly GCA_000404065.3). Classification (NCBI taxonomy): domain Eukaryota; kingdom Viridiplantae; phylum Streptophyta; class Pinopsida; order Pinales; family Pinaceae; genus Pinus; species Pinus taeda. The sequence continues at coordinate 105,173 of APFE031084441.1, read as the reverse complement.
TCAAAGATATCTTTGTAGGAGACTTCAAGGAAGGTCTAGAGGGTCAACAGGTGTATGTTAATATCCATCGGTCAGGCTTACATAAGGTTGCATGTAGGTACCCCTCATTCCCATGTGCAGACATCATCCATTGGATTGTCTCACACACAGATGCCGAGAATATGACATTGAGAATTGCCAATGGAACACAATTTTCTCCCTTCAGGACGAAGAATTATCATTAGATGTATCAATTACCTTAGCTGGTGAAGCACATGGATGAAATTTTCTATGCCACCCACAACTATGTAAGCAACAAAGATATTATAAAGTGTTGGGTGAAGGAGCCATCAAAGTTCAGATCCATGCCCATGTTTAGAAGACGAATTCACTTGGAAAGGCGTACCAGTTCTTGATCATCTTCGCATGCAGATTGTATGGTCAAGAGAGCACAAACACATTTTCGCAAAATTGGGTTGTTGTGTTGGAATAGTTGGTGAGTGATTGAAAACCATTTAACTGATCGAATCTGTTGGCTCATTAGTTAAAAGTCCATGTGACTAACACCCAAAATTTTCCCAAGGATGAGCAAGTGAGATTCTACATGTCCACGTATTTACTTGATGCAATATGTGCCCAACATCAGTTTCCTCACATGAGTTGGATGTAGACACCACAAGAACATGTCGTCAATATTTATTTCAAGTTTCTTTATAAGTGCAGCTACCAAGGAGTTATGGCAAGGCTAACTGACCCTTTCATCACCCTAATGTAAAAGTTTATCTTTGAACAAGATCCACCTTGCATGTCCCAAGAAGCGATGGAGGCATTACTTAACATTATAGATTAGTATGCCTCACTTAGTGGCACCTTCATTAGGATGTTTGGCAGAAAGAATTCTCTACATGTTCTACCAAGTTTTTCCACATACAAGTTGGTCATGGAAGAGGTCACATATCACATCTCTACAGGGTTATCAATAGGGCTGCATAGGAGGAAGAAGGCACCATGTCCTGCTCTTTATTTGCATATTAAATTGTATGAGATTAAGAGCTTTAAAGATGTGGATGCCTAAGCCAAGGAGATATCAAAGTATGAGTTTGGCACCAGAGATTAAAATCTATATGATCCCTATGAGATTTGCAAGAATCACTGTGTGAAGGTGTATTATCCATGGATCCATGGGGCATGTCATTAGGTAGAGGAGGAATCTTGGAGGTATTGTTACAACCACTCCAAGCTCAATGAACTAATCATCATAGCCACATAATAGAAATATTCTCTGCAGGGAGCAACATCGCAGGAAGTAACAACAACAACAACAGTAAGCAGCGAATTGGTGCAGGACAAGGGTAAGAGGAAGATTGTTGAGAATCCAGAGGCTAAGAAAAGATACAAGTTCAAAGAATCTCCTCTCATTAAGAAATAAGCTTTGGCAACAGAGGCAAAGAAGAAACATTGCATAAAGAGAGAAGAGCAAAGGAAGAGAGAAAAGCAAAGGCTGGAGGAAGCAGAAAGGAAGCTGAAAAAACAAAAAAGAAGCTGGAAGAAGAACAAGAGCTAAGAAGGAGAGAGAGGGAAGAGAATCAGAAACATGAACAGGAGGAAGGGCAAGGCGTGATCATATAACAAACTGCGCCCATACAGGTTGAGGATTCATAACAACCAACAGATGAAGAAGAGGGTGAGTAGATGCAGGATTGGGAAATTGCTCAGCATATTAAGCAAATGGTTGAAGCAATGGACATGGAGTTGGGATAGGAGCCACAAGACCAAGATACCAACCTCATGTTGAGATAATCCAAGGCCGCCCCTCAGTCTCCACCACCTCTAGTATCAGAACTAGTCTCGAGAAAACAAGGAGAGGTTGTTCTCCTTGATGATGATCTATTGATGGATGTGTACAATATGTCATTTGATGAGTTGCAGTAAAGGATTGTATAGGGGCAGAGAAAGGATTTCCTAGATGATCACACGTTACCTGAATTTATGAAGGAAAGGGTGATAGTTCCAGATGTCAGGAAACATCAAGTTTCCATGGCCGATGCCACTATTTCTTATGCAGGAGCCACAAGCTCAAATGTCAAGTTCTTGTTAGCAGAGAATGAATAGATGGCTAAGAACTTGCAAGTGGCTAGGAAGAAAGAATAGCGATCTGCAGGATCTGCAATGGCATAAATGAGGAAGGAAATACTTGCTGAAGTATTAGTTCTTGAGGACACCATGGAGAAATTTTATGACGGATTCGTAACCATGCATAAGGCGGCTGTCCATCTATATGGGTTTCAACGACGAAGCATAACAATTGTCCAAACTCTCAGAGAAATACACATTGTTATATCCCTTCTGCAGGATTGGACAATGAGATACAAAGGAGACCTGCTTCACTTGACCAAGATGATGAAGCCACAGGAAAAGTTAGACAAAGAAAATATCCCAATGCAGATCGAGAACTATGAGCATCTCGCTCAATTTGTCAGCAACATACAAGCTTCATATGCACAGTCGTTCAAGAGTTTGGATGTGATGGTGAGGATGCATAGGATCCCGTTAATTGGTTCCCTCATTTTAGCCAGGGAGAAGAAGCAAGTAGAACTAGATATCGATAGGTACATGGAGCAGCTCAGGAGAGAGGCCACCAATGATAACTTGGAGATGAGCGTAGAGAACATGCAAAAGTACATCAGTGGTCTTGTCGTAGTCAAGACCATGCTGTGCATGCTTCAAGGTCAGTTGGACAAAGGTTCCTAGATCATATACCCATAAGATATGGAGGCAAGAGTTCACTTCCAGAAAGACACCAACAAACAGTATGGGGACACAATAGCACAATACCAAACTTGGTATCAGTACGTCACCGAGATTCATAAGGTGGATGTTGCCGAGTTGGTCTTCCCCCAGACTTCTGAGTCATAGTATTGTGTCTTGTTTCGTTGTCTCTAGCCTATTTTATCTCACATGGGTACATGTGGAAATTGTATATTATTTTTGAATATATTGTAAGTGAAATTCCAAGTGTCATTAGTGGAATGTGAACAATCACTATGTAATGTAATGAGTTATTTGTAAAGACGTTGAAGAGTCATGAGGGTAGTCAAAGAGTCAAAGGGGAATGTAAAGGGTCACCCCAACCTTTATTATAAATAAAACCTCATAAGTCATAGAAAGGTCTTTTGAGAGCCAAGATTTTGGCTAGGCTCAGGCTTAGACAAGGCTTGGGAGTATTGTGACTAGCCTTGGCTTCTCCACAACATAGAGCGAGTATACTTCTTTGGAGGAGCAGGTGGTGACTGTAATGTTCCACTATTGGGGCTAGTGGTTATCAATTGTGTATGTATGGATGAAATTTTCAATTCATAATAATATAATTGAGCCAACACATTTTCATACATATGTTGATATTGCAGTTTGACTATTCTAGTTACTTTAGAAATGTATGTTGTTTAACTTACGCATTTTATTATGAGCTATTTTGTATGCAATTTTATGAATATGGTTGAAGGCGTGTTGTTGGATTAACTTGTCACTTTGTTTTTGTGGACTATTCCACGTTGCATCTTGTGATGCCATTACGCTCGTGTGTTCCTTTCAGTCTGCGTACTATTATAGGCTTCTAAGGGACACACTTCCTTTTCCCCTCTATATGTTAGAACCCCCATGCATCTCCCTTGACTCGCTGCAAGGTCACACACTTACTTCTGACCAAAGCCATCATACTTATCTCTACATGCTACCACGGTCAAGGCACTACATTAGCATCCACTGCCGGGACTCCTACTCCAAACGATCTAAGGTCTAGTTGGGACTTCTTACCGGGGAGTTCCCCTTGAATGTTGGCGGGTCTAGCATTGTTAGCACCTTCCAATTTTAATTAGCAAATGAAAGATATATACTCATATTGTAGGGTCCTCTCTTGTGTTTCCTTAGTTACAAAAACATATTTAGACATTAGATGCCACAAATAGTTCTATGACATCAACATTTTTAGTGTTAACCATGAGAATGATTAACACACTTTGCCCACAGTACTTGCTATGGAAGATTCAACACTACACTATCTTCGAGGTTCTGGCTCTTTCCACCCACACTCAACTATTAGGGGAACCCAAGTGCATAAGCTATGCTCTTAAGCTAGACACACCAACCACACCAAATTATCCATAAATTTTGTAGTGTTTTGCTGGCCAATGGTAAATCACCACGACCTTCCCTCTCTAGAGAATAAGTATCAAAAGAGATGTTTTAGATCTTCTCACCTTCATGCTATATAATACACAAGAATTAAAAGTAGCACCGAACACAACTCACCACTATTAAACACTAGAAATTTTAAAACTTGTTAAATTCATCATGAAGTCAACCTATTACTAACTTGTAAATCATCATTTACCCTCTTGTAATGATGTTGCAACCTTCACTCTTAGTAATGCTAAGATTGGTTACTCTAGGTTACTTTAATTGATCCAAGTTGACCACTAATCGACTCGAATATTGTCATTGCCCTTAATACAAAGTCATACTCAAACCTATGATTTCACTTAGTATTGGGTTGTATCCTAGACTCCCACGTATTCACTATGTGGAGGACGACTTCTAATTCATATGTCATGGAACATTTTGTGTACCAACAAATTCACTCTTAGGTTACCATATTTTTCTGAAATCCTCCAAATCCTTTGGTTTCATAAAATGTGTGAGGTTGATCCTTATGTTTAAATGGCCATTTCATGTTTGATTAGAGTTCATGTGCTAGGTTTTCTACCAACTTCCATGCTAATTAGTTTCATATGAAGACAAACACCAAACTAAGGAATCACATTATGTGATTACACATGTCATTGAATTACAACATCCATGCCTAAAAGATAGGGTTTACAATTACCAGCGGGAAACAACCTGCCTAACACTAGAATTTACTTCTTAGACCAATCAATGGGGTATGCATTTATATAATAGGTCCTACAAAGATATGCCCAATTATGTGGGCCATTAGATCTTCTTCAAACTAGGGTTCGTTATCTGCATGTGTTGTTAATCTAGAATTTTGCTTGTTGAATTGTGCTTAATTCCACACAATGATCTATAACATTTGTTTGGAAAACCAAATTTATGTGTCAATTTCATGGTTGGACTTTGATTTTGAGTATATAAATTTAGTGACACTCATAATTATAAATGCAGACACAACATATAAGTTGTTGGGTACTACTAAACATGTAATCCCAACTACTTTGTTGAATATAAGAATAATTATCAACTTTCCCTAGATAAAATATAAGTTTCATTGAAGAGAGGACATCACACCACTTTAAATGACTCACAAAATTAATATCACGAGGCTTTATTGACTTCAGTGACATCCTTTGGCCTATGTGACTATGTGAAACAATTTAATGACTTGATATTGATACTTCAAGCCATTTTTATGACCATTGCATGAGTTTTTACACGTGAGATACTTGGGGATGAAAATAAAACCCGTGTTTGATTACACAAGAAAATATTGACAATGTATACACTTTGTTAACTTCAATGACACCTTATGGTCTATGTGACTATGTAAAACAATTTATTTTGTGGCTATGCAAAATAATGTATTGACCTAATATTTTTTTCACTTACTTCCCTCTAAAAAATTATACTATACCGTGTAAATGGAAACTAATTATCCATGTTCTTGAGGGACTATCCATGAATACTTGCCAAATCATTTATTGACTCCAAACCATTTCTATGATCATCGAATGAGGTTTTCCATACAAGATGGAACCACTAAAAAACAATTATACATGTCCTTGATGGACCACCCATGAATATTTGTATAATGAATTATTGAGCCTTCAAACCGTTTCAATGACCATTGAATGAGGTTTTCTATACAAGATACTTGAAGATGAAAATAAAACTTGTATTTTATTACAAATGAACATATTAACAATGTTTACACTTTGTTAACTTCAACCACACCTTAGGGTGTATGTGACTATGCAAAATAATTTATTAACCTAAATATTTTTTTCATCTATTTCCCTATAAACAATTATATGATACGATGTAAATGGAAACAAATTATCCATATTTTTGATAGACTACTCATAAATACTTGTAAAATCAATTATTTACTCTTCAAATAATTTCTATAATCATTGGATAAAGTTTTCCGAATGATCCTTGATAAGGTTTCCCTACATAACAATGAGGATATTAAAATACCACAAAATAAAAAAATTTGTTGCTTGCTCGACCCAAGTTATTTACTGTTCCCTAAAAGGAGTGCAAAGAATCTAGATGTACAGAACGAACAAGTTTGCACTCTCAAATTAAATACCACCCAATTATATAGTTAGTCCAACCAGCATGTCCTCTAAACCTTTTCAATAGTCGAAAACCAATTATCCATATACTTAATGAACAGCCAACAAAGTAACATATACTTGTCAAGTCAATTATTATTAACTCTTCAAACCATTTGTATGACAGTTGAACATCTCTTCAAACCGTTTCTAGTTTTCTAGGATGAAAACAGAACTTGTGTAACTTGTGTTTTATCACCTATCCACGTAATCACAATGTATACCATTGCAAATGGGATCATCAAAAATATGAACCCGTGATAACATATTTTAAACGCCAATAAAGAGACAAAATGTATACTTCATTCGTAATGCTATGCTTCTTTTGCCACTTGGCATGTGCTGTGCTTCTCTTTTAAGTCTGATGGGTTCTTCAACCATGTGGTGAACTGCAAATTGATGGTGTCTCTAAGTTTGACTAGATGCTGGCTAGTTCTCTCTTACCCATGATCTTATTTCATTCATGTTTCACGCACATTGCATTGAGATTGTTTCTCCAATTGGAATTTTCATTCTATGCACCTACTCTGCTCGTCAAACCGCTCTGCACCTACAACTCTGGTCACCAAACCTCAATTACCACCGTTGATGTCACTCGTTTGCATCACATCTTGCAATAAATGCAAGTCTGTCACGGGAAATTGTATGATCTAGAACAACGTCCTCTTCATTATCTTAAAGATCGATTGCAAATCCTTCCAGTCCAACAAAATCAAGAAGATAACAAGTGGGAATCTTTTTGTAGTCAAAATCTTCTAACTTGAAAGGATCAACGATGGCATTGGGCAGAAAAATAATAGGTCCGAGAGGTAGTTGTATTGGTCAATACAACGAATGCCCCATCAGAGAATGGATAGTGATACATCATATATGCCATTCGTGAATTTTCATCACACAGTTTGTTTGTTGCTCTCGTAATAACATTTATCAGTGCAATAACATCTATCAATCGCCTCATTAAGAATGGCCATCCTTGTCTAAATTTGGCTATGGGAATCTAATCGAATATCCAAACAAGTCAACCATAATCTCATGCCTATTTGCAGAGATCCATAATTGCTTGGTCCACTCTCGACTAATAGAACAATCCTTGAACACGTACAATTTTGTCAGGATCGAAATGCCAATCAAATGAGACATAGGATACAACAACACCAAATAGAATATAACGTCAGCCAGACAGGGACGATATGCATATTATTCACAATAGATTATATAGAGCCAACTCTTCTCTTTTTGCAGTTTCCCGCAGAGGGTGACACAACCCATCATTTTAAAGAGTCACGGGGTCACACGGTGATTTGCCTATCAGCCAAAACTTTCTCTATTGACAATGTGTCTTAAAAATGATAAAAATTGGCATTAAAGTTATAGGTTTAAAATTGGCATTAAAGTTATAGGAACTGCCAACTGCCAAATTTGACAAGTATTTCAGATTTGAATTTCTTACTAGCATTATTATTTAGATAAAAAACAAATTAACTAAGAAGCTATTCTTTTGACATGGTAGTCACCATCATTATCTTCAAATGTTATGCCGGTCTTTTCAGCCTTGAATACTCACTATCTAGAGTGCTGCCTTTGCTAACTTATGATGATGTACATTATCTACTTCAACACAACATTTATGTATAAAAAATGAGCAATTCCTCTTATTCATCCATCCTCGATTAGGATTGCACGTATTCCTTTAATGGGTGATTTAGCCTTTGCATTGTTGTAGGCATTGATTTTTATCTCTTGGGATGATAATTAGAAGGGATTGCATTGCTTTCTCATCGAAGGTTATTATGTCTTCAAAAGATCCAACAAATCACTATATACTATTTTTTTTAAACTATTAGGGTTGTTCAAGTAAATTTGACCCTATCAAGTTATGGTTGTTTTCTGGCTCTATGTATATGACACCCATGGTTTTTCCCATGGTATTGATGTGAAATGTAGCCTATATATAGTCCAAAAAACTCCATGATTATTTTTCTAGCTAGCTTTGAAATCAAACAACAGTGTCTTTAGACATCGCCATATCTTTGGATGCTCTATTGTTGGAGAATATAATTCCAACCACCAGCTAGGTGTCAAAGCCATCCATCCAAGTGTCCTAGTTCAGTTTCACTGACTCTAGTTTAGTTCAGTCTCACTGAATTCATTTATTGTTGATGTCTCCAATGTAATCTTATTTAACTCATTTGTAATACTGAGAAGAGAAAATCTTTGCTCCATGATTTCTCTCCATTCTTTGTCATGGTATCAAAGCTAGTTTGCGTAAGACTCCCTGAGAGAGCAGCGACGTGAGTGAAGTGAGAGAAAAAGAGAGAAGAGGCGAGCTTGCATAAGACTCTTTGAGAGAGCAACAAAAGTTTGAAGAAGCCTCATGCGAAGAAGCAACAGAGAGAAAGCAGTTCTGAAAATCGAAAAATGTGGAGACACTGGAGACGCGAGCCATCTTTTTTTTTAAATTTTAGTGACCAACACACTTGATCACTGTGCTTAAGTGCCTTGATCTCTACAAAGTTACGAAACTGCAAAAAATAGAAGCTCAATGCAGGTAAACAGTATCGAGAGGTGCGTTGACATGTTAACACAGTGAAAATAGTCTCAAAGAAGAGCGCTGACATCACGCCTCAGTTTGGTCGTTGAATTTAATTGGAGCAAGCTCAAATTTTTTAAGGTATTCGAAAGGCTTTCCCCCAGGGGTTAAATTTGACACCCGTTTACACATTTTTGGGTCTCTTAGCCATAAAATACAACTTATTTCCAAATGAACACGTCATCTATAACTTGTAAAAAAATTACAAAAATGTCATAACAATAGGCTTATGAAAAATCACCAGTTTCAATATATATATATATATATATATTTTTTTGCATGTGGTTCACGAGCACCCTGGTCAGTGAGTGATCGCTACGTCCACGGAAAGATCTGGGCGATAGCTAGGCTAAATCACCCCTCGGCCTACTGCAAGACCTGACCCCAAGGGCTTTGGGTGGATTCGACCGTGTGACCTCCCAATGGCGAGGCACGGTTTTTGACCAACTGAGCTAACCCTTGGGGCTATATATATATATATATATATATATAATATATATATATATATTATATAATATATATTATATATATATATATATATATATATATATATATATATATATATATATATATAATTTATTTACAATAGGTAGTACCTATGGCCTCACAGACACAAAATTTGGAAGGATCAAGACCACTTTTGGCTTTGCATTCCCACTAAGAGATTTGAAATCAATTCTCCAAGAGGGGCTCTCGGTGGGAGTCAGGTTACCAAACTGGAGATCATGAGCCACGCAGTAGTTGAGAATGATGATGGATCTCCCCATGGTGAGGATCTCGTACGAGGTCTCCAAGGGGAGATTGTGGTGGAACTTGGAAGGATTGGGGTTCGCAATTTACAACAGTGACAAGGCTTTGCGAGAGTGACAAAGAGTCTTTTATCCAAGGCTCCAATTATGATGCCTATTTACAGCCATTGTTACATTCCTTGTTCTACAAATCTGTCTCTTTCCATATAGTAATAATTTTTACTTGGATATGCAGATTTAAAAAGGTGTTTGGATGAACTAAAACTAGAGTCCAAGTCTCCCATCATTCTTGTGTTTTACTAGGTGAAACTTGTCAATCTACATTGGACATATGAGCAGAACAAAGGAGTATATGCGCAAGCTTTACACAAGAAAGCACATGACCATCAAACATGTTACACCTCAACTATTGCTGAAGAGAGGAGAAAAGATCTTTCCAAAGCTGCAGCTGTCAGCGGGTTTGAGTTGGAGGTGTTTAACTAGTGAGAACTAGAACTCCCCCTCTCATTTACATTGGATACAAGATATAACATGTAAATTCTACTTAATTTTCAGTTATATTTATTTCTTATCTTATGTTTTTGTATATTATATTTTGTGAATATCTAGGGACAAGGGGGAGCTGCTAGATAAAGTTGTTAAATGTGTGTTGAAAAAATTGAAAAAACCATAGTTGGATGTGACCAAATACTCCTACTGATTAGATGAGAAAGTACAATATTTTGAAAGGAAGATATAAATTCACAAACAAAGAGGAAGAGTTCATGTCGTCAGCGTAAGTGCCAGAGTATGATAGACTACATTGGCTACAAAACTCTTCAATAAGAGGAGTCCAAACTATAGTAAATACTACTTTTTATTAGATGTAAAAGAAAATGTGAAAAACTCTTTACATTCCTTGCACAAAAAACTTCTTAAGGGCTTAACTCTTTTGGATCAAGGTATATACAACATTCATGAAGGTAAAGTGATCCTTAAGAAGTCTCTCTCAAATTCTTAAGTCTTAATAGTATTAATGATGCAAATGACGTGGATCAGGTAGATGCAATTTTTCTTGTGGATGTCCTACATGAGTGCATCTATGATATTGCACAACCTGCAAAAGAGAGAAACTGACAACTACTCAAGGTAAGCTCCTTTACATTTTTCCATGTATCAATCACAAAGATCTATATATTCATGTTGATTCTAACATTGTGTATATATTTTTCTAATGAGTAACAATTTTTTTAAGTAGTTGTATGATGTTAGTTTTATAGACCCTGCTAATAGTGGTAGAAAAATATATTCCTTAATTAGAAATCCCAATTTTGTGGTTTATAGTGTATTTTATTAAGTAATAAGTAGCATAGATGATAAATGTTTGAGAAATTTTATTCACTTCAGGTTATTGTGATTAATTTCATAGGAAAATAGAGTAGATTTTAAGTAATTGTGCTGAGTAAAAATAAATATTAAAAATCATAAGAAGTGAACTTTAAAAATAAAACCGTCATTAAAAAATGTAGTCTGGCCAGGCAAAGGAATTTCCCGGTTTCCGTTCCCGCCCGGAAAAATCTTCGGCTCTCACCGACAATCCTCCAACCTCCGATGCAGCGTTCTGTGATGTGATTCTATCATTTCAAAATTTGTTTGAATTTGGATCCAGGTCAATGTGACTGACTCTCTGTCCACTTCATTAATGCGCAGTGGGTTGCGGGTGAGAAATGGAATTCAATTCAAAACTGATGAAGCCACAATCACACAGTTCCTCTTTTGTGCATTTCTCCCTTGCAAAACGAAACATTCCTCCCCTGCAAAAATATTGACTCTCCATCCACCTCATTAATGCATAGTGGTTGGTGGGTGAGAAATGGAATTCAATTCTAAAACTGACAAAACCAAAACTGTGCGGTTTCTCTTCTACTCATTACTCCCCTGCAAAACGAAACATTCCTCCCCTGCAAAATGAAATGAGAGACCACACAGCAAGAGGTGCTCCCCCTGCAAAACGAGAGACCACACAGCAAGAGGTGTTCAATCGATCCCGTCCTGATAAGTAGATCATCTATCGAGCTCTTCAGTTGAGCATATTCCCCCTTTTATAATGAACAGGGTAGGAATATAGAAGTGGATTCCATTGTGGCCAATTTTGCCTTTGCACACACAAAGCCGATATATTGGGCTAAAAATCCCAATGTTTAAAGTGAGCAGGGTTTCACATTTTGAATATTGAAGTGCATTCCAGTGCGGTCACTTCCAGATAATTCCACCATGGCAATGCACATGCAAGCCCAAATGCAGAAACAGAGGAGAACATTATTGAGACAAAGAAATCACACAAGGAAACGTTTAGAAACAATTTCATAGGGTTATCTCTTTACCTAGAAACCCCCTGAGACAAACACAAACCTGTTGAAACAAACAACACTAAAAAGGATAAATGAGTATTTTTAAATTTTGCGGAAAAAACCTATGAACAATTTTGAAACCAACGTTTCGGACTAGCTTAGTGAGTCCATCATCAGGGCAATGAGATTTGTACTTTGAGAAGAGAGAGTGCGAAATTATGGAGCTTATTAACAGTTAATTGAAAAAATTTTAATGTTTTCTTTTTATTGTCGGCTTACAAATGACTAGTTGGTTATTTATTAATTTAATTTATAGAAGTATTTATTTATTTATTAACATTATTATTATTATTATTTATTTATTTATTTCATATTATTATTATTTATTTATTTTATTTTTATTTATTTTTTTAATTAATTGATTAATTAATTAATTATTTATTTTATTGAGATTCCGCTTTTATATGTTCTTTGGCTAAAGTTGCCAATCTATTTGTTAACATTTGACCTTTATCAAGAATTGTATTAGAGGACTTTGTATAAGTTAATTTTCTCATAATCCTTACCAACTAATTGACTCATCGAAGCCTCTCATTGACCAAAGCACAAAGTACGTCTTGCTGCAGTTGAAGCCCAATTTTGAGAAAAAAAAAAAAAAATTCATTTCAAATACTTTAGTGGGTCACAGTGTGCAGGTCAATCGAAAGTGGAATCATGATTCAATCCATGGATATGTTGTGTATCTACACTATCTGGAGCTGGCTCCATAGAACCAATAACATGCCAGTAACCAAGGTCATCAAGGAGCCTAAGACAGTCTAACTATGGGCTCCCATGTATGTTTGTCTTTATCCTACTTCACACACTAACGATTTCACCTTCTTTCTTGGTCCTCTTGGAGTCTGTGTTGCTGGAGCATAACATGGGTGTAGATTTTTAATATCCAAGTGATTAAGTTAAAAGGCATAGACCAAATAAAAAAATGATAAGAATTGACATTTACATGCCATGATCTGCATTGAGTCTTCAATCCCTATCTAATACAAAAGATTTTTCATTAAGGTGGGTTTGTCCTTTATACATAATATGATGAAAAACTATCATCCATTGGTTAAAGAACAAGCTACAAGCCAAAACTTGGAACCTTAATCAACCCTTGGTTGTGGGAAACGTTGATGCAAGCAACATCCAAGGTAAAATTGCTAGTGAATACTAATAAGCCTGGATGAAATATAAATCCAAAAGGGTAAACAAAAATTATTTTCCCTGACCTGCTCTTGATGCTTGTTCTGTCAATCATGAAAATCTATCTTGAGTCCTAACTAAATCTATAGAGAAATCACAGGTGGTTCAAGGCCAACTTCTTGTCTGGAAAGTGAAAGCCCAGATATATAGATCTTCCTCAAGCTGAAAGTGGTTAATTGAGATATCTAGCCTAAATCTTGGTAGTGCGTGCAACTTACGAAGTACAGCTTAATCTGGCACAAAGAAGGTGGCGAGAATCTGGCTCTAATAAAATACACAAAATGTTTGTTAAACTTTGAAAAACTATTTTACATCCAACAATTAAGTGCAAAGATGGCCACATGTAGAGCATATAATTACTTATTTCCTTGATGGAATTTGACCAGTTTGTGTCACGTGATCAATGCCACTGCCTATATAAGAAGATAATGTGTCAGAATAAATCAGAATCTCCTAAACTATGATGGACTATCCTATTAAATGACTCAATCTAAATGAGTATATGATTTTGTTTTGTGACATTTTGTATCTAGCAGATTTTAAGAAAAAGAAATACCATTTTAAGGAAAGGATTCAATATGAGCGATCTCCACAATATTAGTTGATAATACAATTATGGGATTATTACTGAATTGAAAACTAATCAATCATAAATATGCATGACTAATATTACCATTAACTTTTTAACAAGCTCATAGCAACTCAATATTTAAACAATTGTAATATGGGAGTAACGTTCAAAATGTTATTGCAGTGGCTTTTATGTACATCTCAAACCATCCAAACCGCTAATATACATCTAGTTTTAGTTTTTGAATATCACTTTACACTTAGTTGATTCACAAAACTACTATATCCTGGTAAGGTTAGTTTGATATCAAATAAAACTCTTTCAATCTTTCCACAACCAATAGGCATGCTTGCGGAACAAATAAAAAGAAGATCACATATTGAGAATTCTAAGGATTGCTATCAAAACCTAAATGGCCATCCTAAGTTTCCAAGTATAACACTTTGGGACATTTGGTCATAAAGTTTTTATGGTGAATAGTAATTGTGTGGTACAATCTCTGTGTGCATAGATCTGATTTGCTTGGGCCTTTTGTACGATTAAAGAAGAAGAGAAGAGCATATAACACTTAGTGAAGATGTAGCCATGCATGCACCTGCAAGCCAAGGTGGAAGATGAATGCCAGTAAAAGGAAATAGTATACCTGTAGCTACAAGAATTCCCATAACATTGTAGCCTAAGGCCAAAATATAGTTAAGATGGATGCCAGCAAGATTTTTCTTTGATAAGTCTATTGCAGTGATCACATCTTTGAGATTTCTTTTCATAAGAACAATATCTGCAACTTTAAGGGCAACATCTATGCCTGCACCAATTTCCATGTCCACATCTTCTGCCACGAGAGTTGGAGAGTCATGTATGCCATATCTTACCATCGCCACTATCATGCCTTTTATCTATATCCAAATTCAAACCAAAACTATCAACAACGTAATCTAAACTATACTTCATTTAAGCTATAACATTGGTATTTGACATTTTCTGAGAATAAAATAAAAGTACATTCCCCATAGTAAACAAGCACATGTTTTCTTTTCACTCTAACCAAGCATCGAAATTGGATGGTGGGGCCTTCCTTGTGAAGAGACATTTTAATGCGACCCAACCATTTGTAATATTGAAAGGGATCCTTTTCTGACATGAAAATTGTAAAATGAATTTTATTTGAAAGATAAAATATTTAAAGACTTTTTATGACAAAGAATGACCCTTGAAAGGCATTGAAATCTTCAAATTTAATATGTGATTATTTTCCATAACCCTTTAACATGTTTTTTTAGCGCAAAGTTATGCTTACATGCACCTTATAGGTGATACGATCTTATATTAATTCTATCAGGTTTAACAGATGACTACTGCTCATAAATTTTCTAATATTTATGAGGAAACCTGATTCATAAAACATAATCTGAATATATCTCCATCTTTATGCAATTTTGGCACAAATATTTGAATGGGCAGAAAGAAAAACTAAACATCAAACCCCCACACGCATAATTATAGAGAGATGGTGGAAATGAATACTAACCATCAAGAAATGTGGCCCTGCTATTGAATGCAATACACCTGGCCACCCCTTGTTCCAGGAACTCTTCTATGACTTCGGTGAAGTCTTCCTGATATGGGTCTACTCGATACCAGAAAAACAAACATTAAAGCAATTCAGGATTTAACCGGTTAAAATGAGGTCTGGTTACAATGCAAGATCTAGACCTCTACAAATTTCTTGAAACTCCTGGAATTAGTGTTAACTATGGGATTGTTTTTTATAAGTCCTTAAATAAAATGAAGGTGCATTCAACACTAATGTGTACCTCACTATTCAAAGAGTAAACATAGTCTCCACCTTGATGCAATGTCATGTTTCCAATAAAGTGACTTTTGATTTCAAAGGTGCAGTCATCCTATAGTACAAGTTTCCAATGGATTTGGTAAGTGTTAATTTTTTTCCACCCCACACTCCCAAAAGAGATTAACATATTGTTTCTTCTCTCAGTGAGGATGAGGAGGCTTCGCGACTCTAGTTTTTTCTAGTCCGTTCGACTGAATGACCTTGTATATTATTAACCAGGAGAAATTCCTTCAATTGTAAGGAGCTGTAACAGTCCAAAACGCTTTTTCATCTTGAGTACTAAATTACATTCCACATAATTAATGCCTCACATGTTATTAAAGAGTGGCACAAATGGAGCTCTAAGTAGAGGGAGAGGAGCAGATCCTTAGAGATTTCTTCTTTGTCTGAATTTAGCAAGTTGTTTTTCACTTTTTGTATGAGGTATGTAAGGTTAAAAAGCAAGAGTGTTTTAGAATATTTTCCTGCTTCTGCTAGTGCCACTAGGAATTGTGGTACTCAACTTTTACACATTTTTCTGTCAGTATGTAATCTGAGTAATTGAAATATCACGGTTGATAATAAACTGCTTTGTTTCTTTTGACACTCCACAAATTATTTAATCCAAAGCCAAGCTCTCACACCAAACTTTGCTACAAGCAACCCCTTTAAATGAAAACCAAGAATAACAACCAAACCCTCAGACCTCAAAAGAAGCATAAAAGAGGTTTTATATTTATATATATGTTGGGTAACTTGCTATGATTTAAAGTTCATCTTTAGGTCTATATAAATCTATCCATACTGCCTGGTCTTTGTGCTCAGGGCAGACCATCCATAATAATAAAATTTTAAACCCGCATACCTCTTCCCTCATAAAGACTATCAAACTTATTGGGTGTGAACAACAAAATTATCCACTACTTCTCTTGTTGGCTTCTGTTACCACTGCTACTTGATTAGGGCATAATCTGTGAGACTTCCCATGTCATGTAAAACCTTGAAGCTTTATTTGCTATAGCCAGTCAAAAGTAAACAAGCAAGCTAAGGAAGGACTAATTTCAGTGTATCATTTTCTATTTATTTGCTTTCGTCGTTTTTCTTTAGAATGGATAGCTTTGCTGCTAACATGTTTCTATATAGGCTATTTCTCTGATGTCCTCACATATTGTTTGACCATATCAATTCAAAATGGCAAGCGAGCAAATGGAAACATATCATGGATCTTGAGGTGCAAGACCTCAACGGAAAATGACCTTCTCTAGTAAATACTTGGTTTGGAAGGAAATAAATTGAAAAAACAATAATATTGATCGAGTTTCCTTAATCCCATTAGGACGATTTTTTGACTTTATCAAAGGATAGGAAAAAAATCCTATTTCTCCATGTAAATTTATACGAAAAATAAACAAAGAACCGAAACAAAGAGAAACACTGCATTGCAATATGAAATGTGAGTATTTAAAAAGTGTATTATTTAGATCCTTTGAAACCATGTTTATCTTTCTTTGTATGTACTAACATTTGAAATTTTTGGTGTAGTTATCATTATTAATTTGGCCCCGAGGACAAAAGAGGAGATCCTATAGCTAAACAAAGGACCTCATTTGTGCAGAAGAGGGGTTGCCAATTCCATTTTATTGTGAAAGTTATGAATGAAATTCCTGATAGAGAAATACTAACTTTCAATATGTATGAACATGAAGGTGGGGAAGGTTGGGCATGTCATGTCCAACATGACACTTTAGGTGAGACCAAGACTTTGCATAAGCTAAAGCTTTCGGGACATTGTTGCATATGTAAAAAGTTGTTTCTTTTTGGGAGTGCCTATTGATATAGTGTATAGAACCCACATTAAGAGGCATGTTGACATGGATGCGGCAGCTCGGGATAGAGATTTCTTCTTATGCAGGAAATATATTGTAAATATCTATAATAGGTTGGCGAAGGGAAACTATCACTTCACAAAATGGATGAAATGAGTGTAAACCTTTGGTATCAAAAGCATCGGGAATATTTTTTCTTTTACCAAAAGCCCAATGGTGTGGATGTCCCTTTTATAATAGGGTTTCAAACAAAGTGGATGTTGGAGGCAATGGTCAAGCTATCGCAAAATAGCGCCATGGATTCAACATTTAATACAAATAAATATGGGGTAAGTCATGTTAGGGTCCTATAAATTTTATAGGATGTGTTGTTGTTGTACTTGATTATTTAGGCTTAAGAGATGTAAATAATGATTCATTTATGAAATTATTTCCAGGAAAAATTAGAAAAAATTAAAGAGAAAAAAATTTAGAAAATACCTAAGAAAAGAAAAATATTGTAAGCGACACAAAAATAGTACAAAGAAAGAAAAAATGAAAAATAAAGAGGCATAGCAAAAACAAAAAACAAAAACAAAAAAAATATATGAAAAATTGTCCCCCTAGGTGAGCAAGTCTAAGTGCCACCAAAATCAAATAAAAAATATCATCAAAGTAGTCTTCCAATTTCGTTTTTTTTTTTAAGAAATAAGTGTGCAACTTGTTTTAAATGTCACTTTGAAAAGAATACTAATAGGAATAAAATAGGCTAATTGCACTTTGTAATCGTGATTAAGCCTTTAGGTAAAAAATTAGCAGTAATCACACTATTGAATCATGATTTATTGACTTAGGAAATAAATAAAAGGGCATGGTAGTCTAAGTGCGCCTTAAGGAAATTGGTCATGTTTATGATTAATTGAATTGTAAATATTATAATAATTTGGTTTAAGACCTTTTTCCTTATCGCAATTGCAACCATCATCCCCCATTGAAAACCCTCGCTTCACCTTGATGAATGTGATTGCAATCACCTAATCACCTATACCATCCCCTCATCAAAGCTTTCCCTCCCCTTTCACTTCACTCATCCTATTGTCTCATTCCATCACCCCTCATTATTTCCCATCAATCACTCCTCTTACATACTCTTCCCCCCTCATTTCCTTTCCCAAATTCACTCCACATCCCTCATTTCCCAAAGGAGAAATCGAGCATTACATCGCAGCAAAGAAAGGAGATTGATTTTCACAATTTAAAATCGTCATCATTGCCGACTACGCAAAGACTGCACAAACGTTGACTGTGCAAAGACTACATAAAGCTTTCCCGGAATCATGGCGCCTCCTAAACGATATTTTTTCAAGTTTTTTGAACACCTCACCATCCACATGTTTTTCCCTTCAAACCCATGTTTCATTTTTTTTCCAGAATGCCCTCCTTATATGAAAACCATCAAATTGTTTTGAATATGACTGCGCAATGTCTGCACAAAGACAAAGCATTTGAGAAATTTGATTTTTCACTCTTATTTCTTGGTCGATTTTTCTTGTGCATGACCAAAGCTTCGTATATGTCTCCTAAATGTCTGCTATGCCCTTTCCTTTTCACATATTTCTTATTTAAAGTAAATAAAAGTGTAGTTGCCCTTACTTTTGCATAACCACTATTTGCATAATCTGCTTTGTTAAAAATATTGATCCATTGACAAGGAAACCTTTGATCAAAATCCCTGTAAAATTATTCATTAAAAATTGTTTTAAACAATTCATACCAAACCTGCCCCTATTTACACTTTTCTACCCTCAGTTTTGTTCATTATGCCTTATCTTACAGTTCCTTAGTTGATTGGTAAGTGTATGCTCAAGATTGGTCATATCTTCCACCTCAAGATTTCAAATAGTGACAAAGACCACCGAGTAAGATGTGTACTTCAAAAAGAAAGAGAAGCATAACAAAAAAACCAATCAGAGTGGAACCTAGAATCATATAAATATTTACAAGTGACCCAGCCATTTGATTAGCCTTTGAACAAGTAGGGTGTGCAGAGTTTTGTAAGAAATGTCAGGTTCATGGTTTTCATTCCCAAGTGGCAGAACAGTCTGCACAAAACCTCAAAGGCAACATTGTAAAGTTGGAAACCATAGAGTTTGAAGTGTCAAAAGAGACTATTTCTTTGGCTACTGATATCCCATCGAAAAGAGATTGTTGTTTTAAAAATATGGAGCTTGACCCTACTATGTACAAAACCTTCCTCAAACCTCAACACAAAAATAATTATGGAAGGTTTTTCCCAAGAAACTACCTCTTGAACCAATATGACGAGCTTCTAAAGGAAATCCAAAGGTACTTTCCCTGTGAGAGCAGATTTAGTAGGATCTATCAATACCATATTAGGATGCTTATGCATTTCACTAGGATAAAGAGCCTTAAAATTCCTTTCTATTTGTTTAAAAGTTAGGGCAAGATGACGGAAAAGGTGCAAACAAGAGGAGGGAAGCACGAGGCCAGCTTGTTTCATTTTTCCCTCATCAAGTTGTTTGTTTTGAAGGAGCTAGAAAAGAGAGGTAGCACTTGGGAGGACTTCTTGGAAGCATAAAATTTCATAAACCAGTTTGACATGTTAAAGATTCAAGAGCAAAACCCCACACTCGAGGAATCTCAGGACACGCCAGAGAAAGATGATTCAGTTGAAGACCCTACAGGACAAAGGATAACCAGTATATCACAAGAAAAGAAGAGAAAATCAAGTGAACTCCAAAGGGCAAGGCGAGTTGCATTTTTTTAGAAGATCAAGGTTCCACAAAGATCAAGAAGAAGAGGCACCCCCAAGGAAGTGGCAGAAGAAGACATTCCCAAGCAAGATATCAGTTCTTATGAAAGAACTTTGAGATAGCAGTATGAAGGCCAAGAGAATGGGGATGAAGGTCAAGAAGTTCAATTTGAAGAAGGGCAGTCTAGCAAACAAGATGAAAGAGACCTTAAGATTGTTGAGTTACAGGAAAGATTAGGTAAGTCTCATTACACCATTTCCTTTCTACAAAAGGAAAACAAAGAATTACAAAACACAGTTAGGGAGGCACAAAGACAAAAATAACATGAAACAGTGCCCAAATTACCATCACTTGCCACTGAAGACAAAGGGAAACATGTGTTTGATCTAGAAGAGGTGGATGTTCCTGAAACAAATCCTTGGAGACCAAGGACCAAAGCAATGAACAAGAAAGAAAAAAACACTGAGGACATGCCTCTACCTCAAGCACAACCTACCATTGAAAACAAGATGTGGGTAGACTTTGAAGAGGATAAATAGTATTGGTTGGAAAGAGTGAATGACCATTTAGAAAGGTTACTGCACAAGGCCAATAGGGACATTAACCTCCAGAGAAACCTAACAAGGCATTACTATGCTAGAAATCTGAGTCATAAAGCAAGGATAAGAGTGATGAAGAAAAAACTCAAGAAGACCAGGAGGCAATTGAGAAAGGTCAAGAAAGAAAAGACTGGAGGGAGAGGAAGTAGCCTTGACATTTTTGCTAAGGTAGTTGATAATTAGTTTTTAGCTACATTTTCAATTTGAGAAAGCCACTTGAAATACCTTGCCCTGAGAGCTGCAATATGGATTTTTCACATAAAATGATAAGGGTTTTTTTTTTATGTTTTTGAATCTAAATTGGTGTCATAAGGATGTTGTGGAGGAAAAACTACCAGCTGTAGCAGATTTTGGTGCCTTGAAGATAGTTAGCAGACAATTTTGACTATGACTGCATTTTGACTGTGCAAAGTCTGAAATAGTATTTTTTGCAAGTTTATTAATTTAGGAATGTGTTTCAGAGATACATCATCAAAATCAAACCTCCTTCCATCCATGGATCTACAATAGTGGTCAACAGGCCTCTTCAAAAACCAAATTTGGCACTTGACTGCGCAAAAATATCAGACATTTCTCTGTTTGGGTCATCGTTTGGAAAACTGTTTTGTGCACAACTAGAGCTGAATTTTTGGAAAGCAGAGGAGGTTTTTGTTCCTAAGACACAAATTTACAATGACCTATCTCACGTTTTACACATGTCATATAGTTTGAAATCTATGGGGGTAACTTTATGACCCATTTTTATAGTTTTTCAGAGAAAATTGACATGATAGTCAACCTAGTCATTGTCAAGATTTTGAAGGTGGAATATGAAGTAGTTGAGAGATGGAAGCATGTAATAGGATTTATTAGGTGAATGTATTAGAATTAAGTATCATTTATCTAGTGTTTTAAAATAGTTTTGGTTTAATAAATGCAACCCCTGTTTTTCTGCATTTTAGTTTTAGGTTCATTGAACCTGTCCTTTGATATTTTGAAGAGGAATTCGGTCACTTTAGTGATGACTTCAAATTCCTATTATATGTAAGAATGAAAAACAAATGGGGGTAGTTATTAGATATTTCTGTTGCTCAAGATATTTTGGAAATATTCACCTATACATACTTCAAACTTTGAATCATTATGGCTTGGAACTTGTTTGAGAAGGACTCATTAATGTAAAGAAGCTCATAGTGCCATATTCGGTCAGATTCCAGTAATACAGTTGCAACAATTACAGGATTATTGTGACACTTACGCTGGTGAAGTGCATCTATCTTCGTTATTTTGTTATCATTGTTATTCATATGTTTTCTCATAAATCATAATTATTCTAAGAAGGAGAAGAACATAATTTGTTGGAAAATACACTATGTTTCTGGCTTAGTGATAATTAATATGTTTTCTACTTGATGATTAGTATTGGAATTCTTAACTATTATGGTATAATCTGATTCCCTCATATTTTATTCCAAATCACATATCAACCTTAAGAATCCAATTAAGGTTCCTACCTTTCCCTGTAAAACTTGTCTTCGATTGAACCCAACCTATGACTCCATTTCCCAATGGCTTATTTTCCCAGTTTCGACCCAACCAATTCTAAAAATCCAAACCTGAACTTAATAGCTAGCCTAATATTATTCAAAAGAACATAGCTAAATCAGATAAAGAGATCCCTCTCTAGAGTTGGAAGGGATAGATTCCCAACTCCCAAACTGGTTTTGTGGTTACCTTTGTAATTTTTCCCCACCTTAGGAATTACGGAGTGATACCAAGTCATATGCCAATAATTGATTGAATATACTTATTTAAGTTGTAGACATTCAATATGATTAATAACTTGTATTTGAATTTATGTAATGTTGAATATGACAGTATCAATTGTATACACTCGTGGAATTTGATGAAAAACAAAGCGGGGTTCTAGTCGCATGGGTCGTGGCATCACGAAACACATTAGATGATATTGCAATATGGTTGGAGCAGCTCATGCACAAGTGTTCCCAAACCCATCCTGATTGGAAAGTTAATGCTTTCATGGTTGATGATGCATTGGCTGAAATCACTACCTTGAGGGAACTTTAACATTGTCATGATATAACCAAACTTGCATTTTTTTTCTAAAAATAGCACACTAAAATGCATTGAATATGGTAGGAGGATCACAGGTTGTGATGTGATCTAATGTGTTTGGCATGTACGGGGGGCTTGGTTAAAAAATGTCAATCGGTTGGCCACTAGTTCCATAAAAGTCAATGAGATGTTTAGTGAGTTAGGTTTCATCATGAAATACACTCTCAATTATGAAGTGGATGATGCAATCAATCATTTTTTTATTATCAAATTTGCAGATGAAGAGAATTTCTTAGATTACTTATACAATAATTGGGTTGCTCGAGATAAGATTCGTAAGTAAACAATTTTTTGTATTATATGTATTTTTGTCTTCTATAAAGGTGATATAGTGAGACTAGCATGGTTTTATTTTCAATTATGGATGTGGGTGAAAGGTTGTCAGGAGATTCCTCATGCAAATCAGGAGACCAATAATGTTGTTGAGTCATACCATTGTTACCTAAAAGCAACATTTATATCTGATAGAAGGAAAAAATGTGCCCAGAGGATGGATTGGTTATTGTATATGCTACTAACAACGGTTGAACCTTGTGTTTTTTTTTTTTGATATCTAGTGGAATTGGCAATGGCGGTGGTATCGTACTCGTGTTACACGGGGTCGAACCCCACCCGCTGCCACTATAACCGCTAGGAGGAACCGTCCAGCCCACAAGTACGACCCTCAGGTTAAGAAAAGACTTGGACCCGTGACCTGCACAGCGGAACGAATGCCTTAGTAGACCATCCACTGGCCATGAGACCAAACCCCTATGGGCAACGGTTGAACCTTGTTATCGGTTCAAGGAAATATTAAAAGAAGAATGATTTCTAAACAACTACAAGAGAGAAAAGAAACTATAATCATTAATGGAACGAGCAAGAAAAATTCCGAATACTGATTGTTGTCCTCATGAGAGCATAACTCGTGCTTACTGGGTGAGAAGTCAAACAAATTGAGGTAAAAAATACCTTGTCACCTGGTATCATAGGGATTTTATAACATGTGAATGTCCATGGTCTATCCATGGAAACATTTGCAAGCATCACATAAAGGTTAATTGGTTGTATTTCCACTCAGATAATTCAAATCCATTACTTCATCAACATGTAGAGGATAACATATGCAATGACCCACCTAAGATCAATATAGAGCCTCAAAACCATGATGTAGATGTCGATGCTACTCTTATGGCCACAAATATTGTTGATGCAGATGCCGAGGCACTTCATTTAACAAGGGAGGAGTTGTTTAGCCTGTACATTTCATTTTAGATAACCCTCCTACTATTTTGACGAAGACAAACCAGTTGACTGGTATGCTTAATAAAATGTTGGATGAAGCCAATAGTTTGCACATTATGGATTTTGACTTCACACATGGGTTGTGTTCTCTGGACTCATCTTTGAAGAGGAAGAAGAGTTTTCTTAGCCCTACAAAGAAAAGAAGAAGCAACAGAAAAAAAATGGTTTGGAAATTTATTTAAATGTTGATCCATCAGAATATGAAACATTTGAGTTTTGATACCTCAATAAGCGAGGACGTCATCGATCAAATAATTCCCTGTCTATAGTTCTAGGTTAGTTTCATGTGTTGTATAGAGTCATGGTTTTAGATTCAAGTATGCAATCATCACCATTCTTTAACATGTGGTATGTTTATTTTCATAGCAATGCAACAATCCGCAACCATGGTGATAACCCAAGACCAAAGGGAGATGTAAGACCATCTAACCTTACCTTCCATGCCAAGTACATTTGACACTCTATTTCATTGTGTGCACACATATACCTTGATGCTCTAGCAAATTTCATTGCGCTAACATATGACACTTTGTTAGGTAACTATAGAACAAGTGGAGAAGCATCATCTTATACCATGACTGATCTTCCATGGAAGGGCTTCAACTCTAGTGGAAATCAATGAGGCATGCACAAAGAATAAGTAAGTAATTTCCAAAGAGTGAAAAAAAAAAAAAAAAAAAAAAAAAAAAAAAAAAAAAAAAAAAAAAAAAAAAAAAAAAAACAAACAAACAAACAAACATATGATTTATATAATGCGATTCTCAATATTTTTCTTGTTGTCATTTGTTGAGTGCATATTTCTTGCAGTTTTGTTACTATTTGCGGCATCCTCTTATGTGCAACACTATGCCTGGAACATCTTCAAGCTATGGGATTGTGATGGAGAGCCAGAAAATTTCATTGCACTAACATATGACACTTTGTTAGGTAACTATAGAACAAGTGGAGAAGCATCATCTTATACCATGATTGATCATCCATGGAAGGGCTTCAACTCTAGTGGGAATCAATGAGGTATGCACAAAGAATAGGTAAGTACTTTCTAGAGAGTGTATTAAAAAAAAAACATTTGATTTATATAATGTGATTCTCAATATTTTTCTTGTTCTCATTTGTTGAGTGCATATTTCTTGCAGCTTTGTTACTATTTGCAGCATCCTCTTATGTGAAACACTATGCCTGGTACATCTTCAAACTGTGGGATTGCAATGGAGAACCTACTGGTTCTTGTAGTCTTGAAAAGAAGTATTATGGGCACTCATGATGAAAGCAACTCAAAATAGAAGAGGAGAACTTGCACATGATCAGGGACTCTATTACACAACTAATATTATCATACTGGCAGCATTATCCTTATGTGGTATTTAGATTCACTTAAAAACAAAATACTCCTACCATGGCTAAGATAACTTGTGTGAAAGCATGGCATAATCATATTTTTATTTCTGAGTTCATATATTTAAGATCACTATATCACGACATATTGGACAATACATATGCTAGCCAGATTTCACACTTTTTGATGCGATCTTATGTATTGGTATTCTCTAACTGGATTGAAATTTATTGTTGATAAGTATTTGAATGGTTTTTTAATTCCATATGCAAGTAACAAATTTTATCCCTTCTTTTGAATTTGATAAAATTGTATATGAAAGCATATTTTATTTTCTTTGCAAGCAGTACTGTGCTTTTCGATTTATGGGTTTCTAATATATGTATTGTATCGCTCTCTTTCCAACATATGATTTTCAGAATTTATGTTTTTTTCTTTCATTTTTTCGTTTTGAACATTACATGGTTAATGGCTTTTTATTAATGTTACAGTTTTATGGATAATTAATAAAGATTGCACCACATATATAATATTATCATCTTGAAAAAACTTTAGTCCACAGGATCTATTAATAAGTATGTTCCCTCATTAACATCGCATCATTCTCTTGTTTAACATTCTACATTTGATCATTCTCTGATGAGCTATATAAACATTGCAAACATTTTTTAAATTTAATCTAAGCCACCATTTGGGTTCACTTTCCCTCTTGAGAAGCTTTCTCATCATGAAACTTGGACCAGCAGAATGAACAAGAAAACAGAATGGGATAATGCTGGATCATGAAAGCATAATGAACAAGAAAACAAAGACGTGGATTTTAGCTTTATCCATACTTTTGAAGTTGGGTGTAGGTTTGTCTTTAAGAGCCATCCCAGCTCCTTGTCTACTTTCTGCTCTCTCTAGCAAGTTGAGATACACCATCAACTCCAGACTATTCAAGTCTTGCATGCCAATTCTGAGCAAATATTTGGGTTCCTTGTAGAAAAGTGAATCTGATGAGGCTGCTTTCATCCACATGCAACAAGTTGCTATCATTGGTAATGTAACTTTAGATTTGCTATGTTTGGCAATGGTCACATAGACATCACCTTTATTTTCAATCTTTCTTGCTTTTTTGGTTTTTTAAAGCTAGATTATTTTTTCAAGTATGTCTATATTAAGCAACATCTATTTATGGTGTGTTCCCCAGGTTGAACGAGTAAAATGTTTTTTAGGGCTGATTCATCCATTCATTAGCCAATTGAATTACTTATTTTAACAAGGAAAAACCTCATTTTACTTCATCTATTGCATTTTAGGTACTAATAACCATAAAAAATGACTATTCACCATTGTGTTTCAATAAGGGGACATCTACTTGTATTATGTTCACTCATATTTGGAAATTCTAAACACCTATGATAGTCATCCTTCTCAAATGAGTCTTACAGAAAATGTTAATCTTGAACTTGATGGTGAAATTGACAAAAATGGACATTGAAGTTACATGCATACCATGAAAGTCAATTCCTCTATAGTTTTCAATCTCATTTTGATTCCTCTTCAAGGAAAGTTTGTTTGTTTGTTTGTTTTTGTTTTTGTTTTGTTTTGTTTTTTGTTTTTTGTTTTTTGTTTTTTGTTTTCGTTTTCATTTTCGTTTTCGTTTTTGTTTTTGTTTTTGTTTTTGTTTTGTTTTTGTTTTTGTTTTGTTTTTGTTTTGTTTTTATATGTTTGATCATGTTATCTTCAAATAAGGGACATCTGATAAAAGTTCATAATGTTTTAGAATGCCCAGTTTATATGGCTGCAACAATTCAACTTTCATGCTTCAATAAGTAAGAAATAGATTTTGATTAGTTTGAGTGTGTATATTTCAAAGGAGGATCTCATCTATGGGTGGCCACCTTTCTTTGTCTTTACAGAATTTCCATGAGGCATTTTAGGGGTTTTCCTTCCAATAATCAGTGACAATGATCATTTGATGAGCGTGCATAGAATCTTTCAGTGTTGGATTTCTCTGTTAAGCACATGGTATGGGTCATCTATATTGTGATCATTATTGAAGTGTTGTTCTATTTTTCTGTTGTGTTTTTCTTAGTTGGATTAGGGTTTGTTGTAATGTTCACCATAGATCAAAAATATCCTTATGACCTTGACATTCTATTACATAATGCTGCACTCTTTCATAGACAACTATTAGTTTTTATCTCCAAGATATAACCTCCATCATATGATTGATGTGATAAAAAATAATATTGCAATTTTGAGAATAAGGGATTTTACGATTATGGATATTCAGGTTAGGCCTTTTAAGTTTTGATCCAACAACCTGCACATTGTAAATGCTTGGCATGCAGTCCTTTTTTCCCTGTTAGTGGTAAATTCTAGAAGTTCTATTTCTCATTTGGAGGTTGCTTTGAGACGTGCATGCCAGGGTGGAGGCTCATCTGCATAACAAAGGATTTTTCCAGCTTAGTTGCCAGGTTTGAGGGGTATTTATTGTTGGGCACCAAATCTGCCTACCTTTTCCTTACATTTTCACCTTTCCTTTCATCCTTTTTGCACCAATTGACATGCATTAATTGTGATAAACCTACAAGGTAACCCTTACTTCTAACGTCTCTTGGAATATTTAATTGATGAAGTAATATCACGGGGGTTTTGCCTATGAGAACTACTAAATTTTTTTATTTCTACAGATATCAATGAAGAGGTTTATGCATTCACAGTTCACAGCAGCAGTCCCATGTTTACAACAGCTGTTTGGCAACGCTGCAATAACATAACCAACTCTCAGCTACTTTCGGGCCTATTTTGGATCTTTATTGTTCTCTCTTTCTCGACAATTAGTTGATGTTCTAAACAGTTGTATATTTTTGGGCATTAGTTGCCAGATTTGGGGAATATGTCATTCCCATGTATTTGTATAAAAGGAGTTTTATTCCTGTGCGAGGGGTTAGCCGCGCAGAGACAAATATTGTAACAGTTCCTTATATATTAACCGAATACGAGCAAGTTGATGTTCTCTTCTTAGCTGTGAGTTAACGCATCCCTGATTAGAGAGCTGGGCCCGCTCTTCTGATCAGGTTCTGCATATTTTCTTTGTGTTTGTTGTTTCTATTATGGTGTGTTAATTTCTTATTGCTGTTATAGATCTTTATTGATTACTGTGAATGCCTTTTAAGTTCTGCAATTTATTTCTAATTATTGTTACAACGATGCTTGATTCTTAGCTGCGAATCCTTGGTAGATGTCAGATTGTAACCTTGCCCATGAATATACCTTTCATGTTACCTCGAAAATTGTACGCAACCGGATTAATGAATTAATGTGGACAAGGGTGGAATAGTGTATTCACACCCAGACACCAACATTTTGGCGCTGTTGCCAGGGAAGGCTAACAAGGTGCAAGACGTGATCTGAATTGACCAAAGGATCAATCTCTCATCTTAGGGAGGGAAGTGCTACCCTGCTCTAAGTCTTGAGCTTAGTATTTTGGCTTCGATTGCTTTTTACTATTTTTGGGCCGAGTTGCTTGCTTTGGTTAATTGTTCTGAATTTTCCTGAGTTGATTAAAAACCTGATCTCTTGTCCTGGGGAGGGAATGGTCCTTTGACACAATACTCTAGGTCCTGAGCTTTAGATTTCATTTTTTTGCGTGTTCTTTTCTTGTCTGATTTTTCGTCCTGGGGAGGGAATAGTCTTTTGACACCCTGCTCTAGGTCCTAAACCCTAGATTTCTTTTTAGTCATTTTCTTATCTTGTTTGTTAAAATCCAATCTCTCATCTTGGGGAGGGAATGGTATTTTGACACCCTGCTCCAGGTCCTGAGCATAGTGATTTAATTTAGAGATTTCCCTCTCACCAACTTGCATGAACAAATATTCAAATAAAAGGGGAAGAGGAAGAGCCCTGAAGAAAGGAGGACAAGATTTGGGAAGGAACACTTATATCCAACAAATCATCGAAAAAGCTGAATCAGAGGTTTCTTCTCGTGTTGCTGTGAGGGCAGGGACTCGAACAAAATCAGAAGGACAATATGTTGAACAACTAGTGCTATCCGTAGTACCTCCAATTGATTCAACACAACAAACCTTTCCAACAGTAGAAGAAGTATGCAACAGTGTGCCTGATGAAGGAGCATCGTTGCTGATAACAGAGGAAGAAGAATTACAAACCGAAGATCTGAGGAACTAGCCCATTCCAGTAGGGAAGGAGAAGTTGCAGGAAAGGGGTCTGAGGGATCAAGCCATTGTGATAGGGAGGAAGGAGTTGTATGAGTATTCATATCACCAAGGGATAAGGGGAGTGCTGTTAAAGAAATTCAAACTTTCGTGACAAGACCCCCTCCATCATTCCCTGCAGAACCTGCTGAAATTCCCAGTTATTATTGGAGGATATTCATGGAACCCACAACCTCTACGATTGACTTCCCAATTGAGGATCTTGGGACTGGCACACCAACAAAGCCCATTCCTTTGACAACTTTACCTAGCTTTCATGGGCTAACTACTGAAGACCCCGACACGTTCCTTTTTGAATTTGATATTGTGTGTCGGGGGTATGACTACATAACCGATGCTCAGAAGCTAAAAATCTTCCCTGCTACATTAAAAGGGACAATCTTGCGATGGTTTATGTGACTAGGGGGAAAGACTATCTCCACATGGGAAGAGATGAAAACCTCTTTTTTGGAGAAGTATCAGGATTACTGAAAATCCCGGGATATTAAGGAAGAATTTTTTAAGTTCATGCGGAAAGAAGACGAGAATATGGAGGATTGTGTGGAACGTTTTAAGTACGCACTAAAAAGATCAGGGCTTTCTAACTTGGACAAGGACATTTTGAAAATTATCCTTCTCCAGGCTTTTCGAGAAGACTCTCTGGAACTTTTAAACATAGTAGGAAAGGGAGATATATAAAAAGAGGATTTCGATACCATCTGTGAGCTGTGCATCCAGTGCTTGAGGGGAGTTGCAAGGAATAAATAGGGAATTCGGTCGACAAAAGTATCTGATAGAGGTGTCACGAAAGAAGAAATTGGAAACCTACTGGATAACTTAAGGACTGATATCTTGAGCACCCTACCTGCACAGATGGACACACTGCAAGTAAAACAGAAACATATGGAATTGGAAAATACTATGGCTATATTTTATCTGAAATGCAGAAAGAAGCATCCACCTAGAGAATGTCCATTGAACTTCGTGGAAGAATGTGCAATCTGCGAGCTGAGTCATGCAAAAAGTTCATGCCCCTCCTTGCCAGGATTGAAAGTGTTTTTTCAAGGGATAGGCGAAGAGGTGGACCAACTGTATTTTATGGAATCCAAAAAGCCATGGCAACCTCGGCCACCAAACGCAAATCAAGGTACATTTCAGGACCCATCTCAGTATTTTAACAATTTTAATATGCGTTCTCAGTCCATGCCTTATCCACCTGTGTGGCCCCAATATCAGTTTCCACCCTGGGAACAGTGGGCTCCTCAAACTAGTTCGAAATCTTCATGGGCCCCGAACTGGTGTGGACCCTCTCCTCTTGGACAATTTCCCCAGTCAATGCCACAACAACAAATTCAGTTACCCTCTAACATGCCTCCTGGTAATATGCTTGTTCGCCCTCAACTTCCTATCCAACCCAATCTGAATCCTAACAATAAAGGGGCTCAGCAAGATGACACTCTCAACCTGCCTTCATACAATATCTCTACTGCAGAACTTTATGAGATGAACTTGAGATCCGGGTGGGTAGTAGGTGCTCATCCCGCACCTATTATTATTGAACAAGTTGGCAGTGAGGTTAAAGAATAGAAAAAGTTGAAGAGAAATCAAACCAAGATGGTAAAAATCAAGCATCTGCTCAACTGCTAATTACTCAAGAACACGGAGTTAACCCGCCCTATCCTGAAAGATTGGCATTGGGTAAACAGATCCCTCAAGTTGAGCTTGACTTGTTAGGGGAGTTACAAAATCTGTTTGTTAAGATTCCCATGTTACAAGCTATGAGGGATGTACCTATATATGCAAAAACTCTTAGGGAGTATTGTGTTAAAAATCCTAGAAAGAAATCAAGGGACCCACTCACTATTCATGTGATGGGAAAGTTATCATATTTTATGATGGGAAAAGATACGCCTATGAAATATGGGGACTCGGGGAACCCAATTCTAACTGTGCAACTTAATGGGGGGGAATTCTGAATGTACTGGTAGATTTGGGTGTTGTTATAAATGTCATTACTGCTAAAGCCATGCATGCATTGGGTCTTCGAAACCTGAGACATACACCTACTGTATTAGAACTGGCAGATAGATCTATAGTCAAACCGCTGGGGAAGCTAGACGACATTTACAATCTTAGTTGATTCATGGCATTACCCTGTGGATTTCCTAGTGCTGCAAACGCAGTCCCTAGCTAGTGGCCTGATGCCAGCCTAAGTCGACAATACCTGCATTATGCAAATAAAATTGCATGTCATTGGTCCCAGGCCTTAATCACCTGATCTATGGTGAAAATCTTCACAAATTAAGGTTTAGGCTCTTAATTAAGTTTATGCGGAAACATTACTTTTGACCATCCAAGTCTGACCCTCAATTAACCTTTGAGTGGTACTTTACTCAACCTTCAATAAACTTTGGTTAATTCTATACCCCACGCATATTAACCAAACCCCACTCTTTAACTTTGGTTATATTCAACTTAACCCATGAAACCTTTATCTGCTTTATTTCTATTATAATTCTTTTATAATAGAAATACTCCACAAAGCATACGTAAATCTTACCTTTCCACCAATCCACGGTCTTTACACATTTCCTGACGATCTACCTTTATCACATTCAGCCTCCACCGTAGGTTTCACTCCATCAGATCAACGGCTTCTCCGCAATTTCCATTCATCCTCCGGAACTCAAACAAACTTAAACTCACATCCATAAACTTCTCAGGTCTGCTCAGGCCCAATTCCTATTGATTTCAATCTCTGTCGTTGATCTCATCATTTAATCCAACGGTTGTTGATACACCTGAGAATCGCACATCGTAAATCACATTTTCTTAAGGCCAAGGTTCATCCACTCATGAAATATTGCGATGTGAAACTAATCGGTGATCCCCCGTCGTTGATCAAAGCACACTTGATCCAACCGTTGACAGTGATATCGGGTGAGGCACTTGCATGAGGATTACCCTCCCTTACGGAGCCAATAAGGAATATAAATCCTTGATCTATAAATGTTAGGGTCCGGTTTTGAAATTAACGTCCGATCACTTTATAACGTATATCCATTGGATATATGAGGTCATCAGATCTACGGTTTGCAGGACTTCAACTAGCACATGGATTAAAAAACAACTTAACCCCCGCAGTTGAATGTGATGTAAGACGTTGAATATGAGATCAACAGCTAGGAGTGAGTGCGGGACTTCAACGACAATCAAGGAAATCCATACTCTCCTACCCTCGTAGTTTCTGATCACCATCGATCTGTCGATCTAGATCCATTCATTCTTTTTTCGTCATTAACATTTGTCGATCTAAATGATCTGATGGTTCCTATGTATCGACACCTCACTTCTTCATCCTTCCCTTTATTTCGTTTTTATGTTGTTTCTTCAGTGTTGTTCTGTGGTTTTAGGTTTCTTCCAGGGTTCTTGTCTTTGGTTTTTCTACAACACAACTCCCTCCTGAGCTTAACTCCGCGTACTCTTATTCACTGTAATCCTTGAACTTAACTTGGATCCTTTGATTGGATTCATCGATCAAACCCTGATCCTACATACTCCCCTTCTTCTCTATGTTCTGCTCGAACTTCACATGCATATATATACTATGTAGAAACTTCTAATTCACACACAATTCATAACTCCATTAATAAATACACACCACACAATTCAGAATCGAATTCTCTGTATTGATAAATAAATATTTACATATGAGTCTCTCTCTCTCTCTCTGGCCTAGTATTCTAATCAGTGGTCTCTGTTTTCCTACCTGCCCATAGGCTTACAATCAAACCTCTAACTCACAACCTCTAACTAGCTAATCAACTAACTATCTAACTTGACTAATTATTTTTATGCCTTTTAGACTTATATTTATACAAAAGGAGTCTATAACCAATTTCTGGTTCAGATCCTTAATAATTTCAACTAAAACCTAAGAATCCTCTCAATCCTATAAATCATGAACTAATTCCTAATTCAAGATCTACAATTAATTTCAAAAGCTATCAATTCCTATGAACTCTCAACTATCCTAATTCTCTCATGTTCCCCTTCATTCGAGAACATTTACAATATGCCTCACAATACTTAATTAATTCCTATTTTCATTAAAATCACTCAAAATCTAAGTAATTACATTAATTCAACACTTAGGAAACCAAATTCTTTAAAACACAAGACCCCCCTATGTCTACTAAAATAAAATGATTCTTCTGAGTTGAATGCTCCTGCATCAGATTCCCAAAGTAGAAAAAATTCATGATCTCCTGATCATGTGCTTTCATATGTTGATAGAAAACCCCCAAGGTCCCAAAATTTATTTTGTAACTGCCCAAATTCCTTGCACCTTTGCTCCTGCTACATATCTGTTGTCTTCTGATTCATCTTCCTCTCCTTGTCAATCAGGTTCAAATTCTGATTGATCACACTTCTTGCTGTCGTTTTCCTCAGCCTGGACTGTTTCATCATCAACTACCATAGTTCTTCAATCTCCATTTCCATCACATCCTTGGGCTGGTCCATACTCTGCTATTTACTTCTATCTCTTCCTCTCTACTTCAGGTCGTTATTGTTGTCCACTAACTTCGGCACCTTCACATTCTGCATCTCATTGCACACTGTCCATTCATACTTAAACTACTGATTACTTTCCTCAGCCTTTTCTACTTCAGCTTCTGCTATTACTCTTGATATTGCTGCAGGTGTTGTTGTAGTTATTGTTTCCACCCAAAATTCCTGAATATCCTTGTAAATATCTTCCTCTACAACATCTAATTTCTGATCCTTGTTTGCAACAAACCCTGTAATCATAAAACAATTTTTAAAATAACAATCATAAGGCTTATGTGCCTTTTCTTCCTTTGGCAACAATTTAGCTTGCTGCTCTAATTCTTCTCCTCTGTCTGCACATCAATATGCTATTTTGAATTCTCAAAAGAATTCATGAGACTGTAAGCTAGTCTCTCCTCCAAACCATCCGCTTCAATGATGTCTTCCTCTCCTTGTCCACTGTAGTGAACTTTTTCATTCTCATTCAGTTCTGATTTTACAATCTGAACACTTAATTTTTTGTTTTCTAGTCTCTTCTCCAGGAGACTTAACACATGCCATAAATCTTCCATCTCACTTGAAATTTCTCCTAAAAGCTCTGTACAATCCTCACTATCTTCTTCTTTGTCACAAGTATAACTTCTTGTTGACACTACTTCTTCATTCTTGATTAGAATAAAATTTTGATCCTCCACCTCTGTGATAGTTTTAGATGTCTGTCCATCACTCTTCCTTTGGCCATTTAAGAAAATCAATTCCTCGTTGTTCTTACCAATAGAAAATTCCCTATCATAAGAGATAACTGTCTCATCTCTATTGAAGATATTTCATCAACTAAGCAAGGAATTTATGAACTCCTTCTGCTGTAATAACTCAACTTGATCTTCATTTAAAAGACAATCATCGTCATACTTTACTTGGAAACTTTCAGCTTCATTCAAGACAGTTCCATAAGATGGTTTGTCTTCTGCAATACCTACATTGACACACAACTTGTCAGTTGTAAAACCAAAATACTTCATGATCTCATTTGATGATTCAATCATCAAGTCCTTCTGTTGTTCCAAGTTCTTTACATGACTAAGAAATATTTCAATAGTCTTCTTTTCAATCTCATCAAGTCCTTCACTTGAGTTCTTGATATCCTTCTCTACTTCTTCTTTCAGAACATAATTTAGATTTTTCCTTTCTTCTTCCTCCTTTACAACAATATCAGCAAATTCTCCTTCTTCACATGTTTCACTTGCAAACATACACAAATTACCAAATTTAAAATCATGTGACCCTTTGGTCTCACTTGAAGTTTCAGTCTTAAAGTATTCATCTTCACCCTGTTCTGCTTCACAAATGGAAACTTCCATTTCCAACTCAGCTTCTCTGATTTCTTCCACCAGGCTCTTCACTTACCTTTGCTGTAGCCTTCTCTTTAACTTATGCCACTTCACTGGCTTTTTCTTCAAAACCCAACCTAGTCTTTGGCTTTCCTCAAGTATCATCATTAATACATTGAGTTGTTCTTTCATCTCAACAATCTCTTTGTCATTTTCCTCTTGACTCATTCTCTTTCCATTTGCCTTGGCATTCTCTTTCTTCACTTTTCTTCTACTGTGATCTTCCTCAGAACCTCCACTATGACTATCAATAGTCATCTTCTTCTCCATCTCTATGATTTCTTCACTCACTCACTATGAGCTGCATTAAAGCCTCTACAATAACAAGCCCTCCATGCTACCACTTACCTCACCAGGCTTTCCTCTGTACTTGGTCTTTTGGCAGGAACTTCATTCTCTATCTCTGGAACCTCTTTTGAGCACTTCTCTCTGCACCTTCTAGGCTTCAACTCATCTGCACCTTTCAAGAACACAACTATCCTCTTATCCAACCTTTGTTGGAATTCCTCAAGGTTCTGTCACATTATTCTTTCATTCAGAAACTTTTACCATCTTCTTTTATCCCTTATCAATTCTACCCACATCCTCTGTGGAATTGCCTTTGTGAGCTGCAACAATACCTCTGCAGTAACAAGTCTCCTTCTTGCTACATATTCCTCACTAAGCTTCTCTCCTTTGAGCTTAGTCTTTTGACATCTCTCTAGTTCTTTCCACTGGAACTAATTGAGCACTCCTTGCTCTAGGTTGCTGCAATCTTCTCACCTTCTTATGCTGCTACCTTCAAGATGTTTGCATGACCTTGTTCTACCATTCTCCTGCACTTTGAATGGATTGTTCTCTATTTCTTGCATCTGTAAATTCTACTACAAATTATCTTTATGTGCCTACTGCTTATCAGATCAAAATCTGATCTCCTCTTGCCTACATATAGATCTTAAAACATAACTCTATTCTAAATTTCCCAAAGACCTTTTACATAGAATTTCCTTAATCTACTTTGATACCAAAATGATGCCAGCCTAAGCCGACAATACCCACATTATGCAAATAAAATTGTATGTCATTGGTCCCAGGCCTTAATCACCTGATCTATGGTGAAAATTTTCACAATTTAAGGTTTAGGCTCTTTATTAAGTTTATGCGGAAATGTTACTATTGACCATCCAAGTTTGACCCTCAATTAACCTTTGAGTGGTACTTTACTCAACCTTCAATAAACTTTGGTTAATTCTATACCCCACGCATATTAACCAAACCCCACTCTTTAACTTTGTTTATATTCAACTTAACCCATAAAACCTTTATCTGCTTTATTTCTATTATAGTTATTATATAATAGAAATACTCCACAAAGCATACGTAAACCTTACCTTTCCGCCAATCCACAGTCTTTTCACATTTCCCGACGATCTACTTTTATCACATTCAGCCTCCACCGTTGATTTCACTCCATCATATCAATGGCTGTTGCGCGATTTCCATTCATCCTCCAGAACTCAAACAAACTTAAACTCACATCCATAAACTTCTCGGATCCACTCAGGCCCAAGTCCTATCGGCTTTAATCTCTGCCGTTGATCTCATCATTTAATCCAACGGTTGTTGATACACCCGAGCATCACACATCTCAAATTGCATTTTCTTAAGGGCAAGGTTCATCCACTCATGAAATATTGCGATGCAAAACTAATCAGTGATCCCCCACCATCGATCAAAGCACACTTTATCTAACGGTTGACAACGATATCGGGTGAGGCACTTGCACGAGGATTACCCACCCTTACGGAGCCGATAAGGAATATAAATCCTTGATCTATAAATGTTTGGGTCTGGTTTTGAAAGTAACATCTGATCACTTTATGACCCAATATCCATTGGATATATGAGGTCATTAGATCTACGGTTTGCGAGACTTCAACTAGCACACGGATTAAAAAACAACTTAACCCCCGCAGTTGACTGTGACGTAAGACGTTGAATATGATATCAATGGCTAGGAGTGAGTGCGGGACTTCAGCCACAATCAAGGAAATCCGTTATCTCCTACCCCCATAGTTGCTAATCACTATTGATCTATCAGATCTGTCGATACGATGATCCAGATCTATTCCTCTGCCATTATTTTTCTGCCATTAACATCTGTCAATCTAAATGATCCGACGGTTCCTATGTATCAACACCTCACTTCTTCATCCTTCCATTTACTTTTTTTTTTTATGTCGTTTCTTCAATGTTCTTTTGTGGTTTCGGGTTTCTTCTAAGGTTCTGGTCTTTGCTTGTTCTGCAACACAACTCCCTCCTAAGCTTGACTCCGCGTACTCTTATTCATTGTCATCCTTGAACTTCACTTGGATCCTTTGATCAGTTTCATCAATCAAATTGATCAAACCTCGATCCCACATACTCCCCTTCTTCTCTGTGTTCTACTCGAACTTCACCTGCATATATATACTATGCAGAAACTTCTAATTCACACACAATTCATAGCTACATTAATCAATACACACTATACAATTCAGAATCGAATTCTCTGTATTGATAAATAAATATTTACATATGAGTCTCTCTCTCTCTGGCCTAATATTCTAATCAGTGGCCTCTATTTTCCTACATGCCTGTAGGCTTACAGTCAAACCTCTAACTCACAACCTCTAACTAGCTAACCAACTAACTATCTAACTTGACTAACTCTTTTTATGCCTTTTAGACTTAGATTTATACAAAAGGAGTCTATAACCAATTTCTGGTTCAAATCCTTAATAATTTCAACTAAAACCTAAGAATCCTCTCAATCCTATAAATCATGAACTAATTCCTAATTCAATATCTACAATTAATTTCCAAATTTATCAATTCGTATGAACTCTCAACTATCCTGATTCTTTCATGTTCCCCTTCATTCGAGAACATTTACAATATGCCTTACAATACTTAATTAATTCCTATTTTCATTAAAATCACTCAAAATCTAAGTAATTACATTAATTCAACACTTAGGAAACCAACTTCCTTAAAACACAAGACCCACTTAGGTCTACTAAAATACAATGATTCTTCTGAGTTGAATGATCCTGCATCATGGCCATCCCTTGATTCTGGGAAGATCGTGGTTGGCAACCACAGACGCTTACATTGGGTGTCATTCTGAGAATATGGTTATCTCAAATGGGTATGTCACTAAAAACCTTGTGTTATACCCTCCTGCAGAACCTAGCCCATCAGTGAAACCATATGGTCATAAGAAACCTCTACCAAAAGAAGATTCTGGATCTGAAGATGAAGAATTAGGACTAGTTCTTACTATTGGACATGCCCTTTAGCTAAAAACAAAAATGGAGGATGACACAATTACTACCTTTATTAGCGACCCCTGTTCTGTTTCAGATTCAAATCAGCAAATTCTAGAATCTGTCTTGAGCTTTGAAACGCAGGAAAGTATTGAAACAACATATAGATTTGAAGAATTTCCCACAATTGTGTCCCATGACATCATTTCTATAGAGATAGAGCCAGGAAAGACCCTAAATATTAACCCAAATCTATCAGAATCCCAGACAAAATAACTTCTAGATGTTCTTCGAAATCATAAAGAAGCCTTCGCCTAGGACTATACAGACATGAAAGGGATTCCTACCAATCTATGTACCCATCATATACACATCAAAGAGGATTGTTGTCCTATGAGACAACCCCAGAGAAGAATGAACCTCACTTTGAAAAACATTTTCAAGGAAGAACTTCAAAAACTGTTGGATGTAGGATTTATTTACCCCATTTCGGACAGCCAATGGGTTTCCCCGTTGGTGATTGTTCCCAAGAAAAACGGTAAGTGGCAGATATGTGTAGATTATAGAGAATTAAACAAGGCAACACAGAAAGACCATTTCCCTTTACCGTTCATTGGTCAAGTCTTGGATACTTTGGCCAGGAAGAAGTTCTTCTCCTTCCTAGACGGATTTAGTGGGTACAACCAGAGCCAGATAGCTCCTAAGGATCAAGATAAAACCACTTTCACATGCCCCTGGGGAACTTTTGCATACCGAGTCCTTCCATTTGGTCTCTGTAATGCCGCTGCAACATTCCAAAGAGAAATTTTAGGTATTTTCTTTGATCTGGTAGATGACAATGTTGGAATTTATATGGACGATTTTACTCCATACAGGGACTCATTCGAAGAAGGGCTGGAAAATCTGGAAAAATTTCTTGAAAGATGTAAACGGATGCATGTCTCTTTGAATATAGTAAAGTGACATATGATGATGGAGGAAGGAATAGTCTTGGGACATTTGCTTTCAGCTGCTGGAATTTGGATGGATCCAGCTAAGATAAAGGTAATGTTACACTTTCTAATACCCAAAACACCCACACAGGTACGTAGCTTTATCGGTTGCGCTAGTTATTACAAGCGCTTTATAGAAAATTTTGCTAAGATAGCACATCCACTTTTTCAATTACTGACAAAAGATGCAGATTTTGTGTGGATAGATGATTGTGATGCAGCCTTTGTGATGATCAAGGAACTTGTCTATAGAGCTGTTACACAAAATTTCATCACTGTCCCTGTACTCCCCGTTCCTTGATCTTGGAGGACCTCTACAGTGAACCCCGCATATTTTTCCTTAATGAAGAAACTCCCATTATGTCTCTCTTCATGAGCAAATCATTTCCATTTTGCACCATTTCCCTTGAAACTTCTGTTTTGCCTAGTTTACAAGGCCTGCGCTCATGACCTTTGTCTCCCCCGTGGTGATGTACAGAGATTAGCACTATTCCCTATGCCGATCGATGCGACTGCGCTGTGTTCCAGTCGTGT
The DNA here is from genome assembly GCA_000404065.3 of Pinus taeda. NCBI lineage: Eukaryota > Viridiplantae > Streptophyta > Pinopsida > Pinales > Pinaceae > Pinus > Pinus taeda. Next base: position 64,652 of record APFE031084441.1, on the reverse strand, counting down.
GGGTCATGTTATGGAAATTTTTTTAAATTAGAGCCAAAGCTTCCATCTCTAGAAGCTCTGTAACAGAAGTTCGGTAAATGGTTTGGTTGGTTGGGGTCGAGGATGATAGTTGGGGCTCCTTTCCCCTATAATGGTGGAACTACCTCAAGGGATAAGTCATCCCATGAGAAGAGGATCCATCCCCCATCCATATTCCCTATATAAACCTCCCTTCTTCCCAAGCACAAGCTAGTTAGAGTGTTGGCTGAGTGTGAGTATACTATTTTGATTAGACAAGTAAGCTCTTACTAGTTGTAGTCATCTAGTTGTGTGAGGGAGAAGTGTGTTTGGTTTGAAGTGAAATATAAAGGGAAGAGCCTTTAAAATATTGTTGTTTGAAGCCATCATGGAATGCTAGCAGAAGTGTGTGGGAACCCAGCCCTGTGAGAGGAAGATTGCAATGTTAAGAAGAATGGTTGTAATCTCTCTTTGATATTAATATATGCAACTATCGATTGATTTCCTACATGTTTTGTAATATTGCATATTCATGTATTTATGCTTCTTGACTCATTAAGTAGGTTGAATTGCAATTTTTTTATTATTATGTTTGTGTGTTGTTGTTGTTTACTTGTTTCAGGAGCTTGAAGAAGGAAGTGAGGGATTGCTGGAGCGAGCAAGCGAGGACACCATCAAGAAAGATAAGCAACCAAGAGGTAGGCCCTCTTGATTGAATATAACCTAAGGAAATCTTCCATAGAATGTAACTGTTGTGACTAGACCCATTATCGGGCTAGAGGAATTCGTTCATGTCCGCACTTATAATTCTACTTCACCACAAATTGGAGACTCCACTTGGGAGATCCCATCTTTTGTTTTTTTTTGGATTTCATGATTTCGTGAGAACTTTGCTAGTTTCACATTTTCTCTATGGTTCTGTTTCTCTTCTCCTGCTTACTGGCCTAAGTCTAAATTTCATAGTAGCAGATTTGGTCCTTGTTTTGAATTTTTTATTATTTTTCTTTAGTTTCCTCAGGCAACATGTTTAATCGGCTGACAGTCGTGCCTACCGGCATGAATTGCGGAGGAATAGTCACATCGACCAGCCTCTGGTGCTTGTTGCCAGTTAGGTAGTTGCGCTGATCCCTATAAGTGAAGATTAGGGCTGGACCCCAATCCTGGCAAGTGTGTTCTGCTCTTGTGTTTTTGACCTCGTGAGCCTTTTTGATTGTTTTCTCCCTGATTAGGAAGCTACTTTTCATTTGGTTTTGCTTGCTTGTTGGCTTGTCATCTTGCTATTTGATTGATTGAGTCAATGAGCGGCCAACAACACTAGGGCATCTAGCTAGTCGCCCATTTAGCAACAAGTCTAGTTGTGGGTGTGTTTACTCCTTGCATTTGTTTTTGGTCCCTCTTATGACTTTGACCTCTTTTTGCACAAGTTTGAAAAAGTTTTGTTTACTAGTTTGAACGTCTTTTTTCTGGCATAGATTACATTGTCGGTCTTGTGTTTGGTAAATTCGGTGTTTCATTAATCTGAATGAACTTCTCTTTTCATGTTTACATTTGCTTGAAGAGCTCATAGTCTCGAAATTTTTTTCATTAAAGGATTGTATGCGAAAAAGTTTGTTTAGTCGTTTCATGAGAAAATATGAAATTCTAGCTTGTTGCATCATTATGATTTGCATCTCTTAAAAACTAGAATTGCATCAGCATTTGAAAAAGGAAGATAATTTTTTTCATTTTGAAAGGGATGATAGATAAGTGCTTGTTAGGAAATTTGGAATTGGAATGCATTTATCATTAGTTTATTTTTTGAAAAATTGTAGTGAAAGATCATTTCATTTTCAGTTGCTTGATTGTTTGCATTTGATTGAGTAGTTTCTATCCTCTCTAGTGTAGGCATTTCATTGAATTGAAAGGGTCTTGTCCCATTTAATTGCATTTTAGGTTTTTCGAGTAGCCTTGCTAAGACCTGAAAACTGAAACTTAACTAAAGATCAACTCTAAAATGAATTCAATTAACCTAAGGCACATTTGACATTAACAATCATATCTAGAAGGTCTAGGCTAGAGACGTGTTCTAGCATCTGTAAACCTAGGAGTTGTCATTAGCTTTAGCATTAGACAACGCTAGCACGGATTTGTGCTTCTTGTACTGTTGAGTATATAATGGGAGACCCCACTAGGCTGTAATCCTTTTATCCTTAGGAATCCGAGTCGGCCGCCTTGAGAACATGATACACCGAACACAACATTCGGGGAGATTGCTTGCTCGTACTTCTTGGTTTGCCAGGAGGTATCTGTAGTTCACGGTTTCCTGGTAATCCTGTTTACCTAGATCATCCAAAGTAGTCATTTGATATTTTTGACTTATTAAAATTAAAATATCATTCGAGCACTTGTCCTTTCGAGCTCGTTTCCAATCGAAAGTGATAGAGTCATCTCTATTTCTTTCTCGACTCTTTAAAAATGAAAGAACATCAGCATTTTATGCATCTTAATAATTGATTTCCCATGATCCAAAACATCTTGTTAGTCTCCTAACCAAATCGTAAGTTCCCTTAAAAGGAAATTTTAAAGCCTTAAAGTTCTTTGTTCTATCAACTAAGACAAGGTCATCGTGGCTGAACCATCTGGTTCATGCAATTCCTCTTCCTCTCCTTCGTCTGAAAGATTGCCTGAGGAGCCTTTTCTTGAGTTATCAGTGTCACTTGAGGACCAAAATTTTGAACTCACAATTGTTTTGAGTGTTCAACCATTGTCATCTCATCCTCCGCCTACTTTCGATTCAGGGTCATCTGCTGATCTTGGCTTGGAATCTTCGGATAATCCCGTTCGAACTCCAGAGAACTCGCCGACCACTAACGGTAAACTTGGACTGGTTATCTATCCTCTAAACCCTCTGTTTGACGTTGTTGAGATATCACCGCAGCGTCCTTACAGTCCATACGACCAATCGGGTGTTCCTTTGGAACTATCCCCCAGTACACGTTCGACCATTCATCGTCGTTTGTTTTCAGACATGGAACCTGAAGGCGATGCTCCAATTACTTCTTTGGATGAGTCTGAAGTTTCTACTCCACACACTGTTGAAGGGGAAGAATTGTAGTTGCAGTTTCCTCCCGAGGGTTTCCCTTATTCAGAAGGTGTTCCCACTAGCTTGTCACTCGACTATGTGTTTTTAGGGCACTTAGTTTCAGGCACACCTAGTGCCTCATCACTCTACCATAATCTTGTTTGGGCGTCAGGTGTCAGGCCTACATCAGGTCCATTCATCACAAACACGACTTCCCAACCAACTGTTACTTTAGTCTCGGCGCAACCACCGTTCCGAATGCTCTTGTATCATCAATCCCAGTTACACGCCAGTCACAATCGGCGGTTGCAAAGATTGTTTCCTTCAGTTCTTCTGTCCCATTAGTCAGTGGCCAGATTGTGCCACCGCCTAGGGGACAGAACCTGAATGTCTCTATGGTGTCAGGTGCCACTAATGTGAGCGGCTCACAAACTCACATGCTTGGTATAAACCAACCCTCTTTTGGTATTATTTATAACCCTACTAACCCTACTGGATCAAGCAATGTCCAGTACCAACAGGTTCAGAATCCTGGTGGTCTATTTGGATCGAGCAATGTTTAGTATTAGCATCCCTAACCAGAATTCTTACGTTCCATATGGTTCTCAAGGATTGGTTAATCAACCTTACACCCTCCAAACTAGGTAGTACATCCAGCCTGGCTACGGCCAGATTCAGTTTGGTAATTTCCCCGGCACTATTCAAGTACCCTTGCAACAGCAAGGACAACCTTTACAACAACCAGGGAAGCCTTTGTTACCGCAAGGGAAACCTTTGTTTCAGCAAGGGTTTTCCATGCAACAGCAAGGGTATATTATCCCACAGTAAGGTCACCTGCAACAACCGCAAGGTCAATCCTTCCAACAATTGCAGTAGGCCGTGCAACAGCATATGCAATATGCTTCGCATACCTCTCAACCCATACCCTCGCGGGGCCAACCTCTGTAGCCCTAGGGACAAATTTTGCAACCGCAAGGTTAGCCCTTGCAACAGAAAAACCAACCCAGGCAGCAACAACCCTTGTATACATATCAACAAGGTCAACCCTTGCAGGGACAGGGTCAAGGTCAAATCTTGTAGCAGCAGGTGTAGAATCCCCTTGTCTAGGGTCAACAGGTTCAAAATCCTGCCAGTAAAGGGCACCAAGTATAAAACCCCTACGTCCAAGGGCAACAAGTGTATCAACCTTATGCCCAAGGACTGCAGGTTCAGAACCCTCTTGTTTAGGGACAACAGGCCCAACAACCCTATGTTCCAGGACAATAAGTCCCATATCCATATATCCAAGGTCAACAGGCTCAACAACCTTTTAACCCATACGTTGCCTATCAACAACTTGTGCCTAGACAGTTTCAAGGTATTCAAGGTTTGAATCCTCCCTTTGGTCAAGGTAATCCGCAATGGGGGCAGCGTCAGATGCCATATGACAAAAATACCCCACTGTGGGGCCAAAATCCCTACCAACAGGGATGGGATCCTCCTTATGGGCTCGCTTATCGACCTCCCATGCCTTTTAACACTCAATTACCTTTCTTGGCCACACTTGAGTTTCCAGATGTATCGTGTCTTACGAATGATCCAATTATTCATTTGCCATACTAGCCTCCGGTGCCGTCCAAGATTCCAAGTGATTGCCCAAAGTTCAATGGAAAAGCTAAAGAAGATCCTCAAACCCATGTGATGAAATATCACCTCTAGTGCTCATCGAACTCATACATGGATGATTCCATTCATATTCATCTTTTTCGACAAACCCTGATAGGTGCCATAGCGAAATGGTACATCAAGCTACCTCAAAGTACTTTCCATGACTTCAATTTGTTAGCCATGGCTTTCCTCACGCATTTTCAGCTGCTGGTTCGTTATGAAACTAACACCTATTTGCTCACATTGCTTAAGCAAGACACTGTGATGAACATCTCTGATCATATGCATGAATGGAGATGTAGACGTCGCTTGATCAAGTTTGAAATAGCTGATCAATTACTCACTAAATGGTTTACCAAATAATTTGTAGCCGCAATTGCTCGTGCTATAGCTATGGGTGGATGCATCACTGAAGAGCAAGCCATTGCCCGTGCCCAATACTTGGATATGTTTTACTCTCAGTTTGGCATCTTATACAAGTTGTTACCTAATGCTCCACGACCATCCTTCGATCCCGCAACATCAAAGTCACCAGTTGTTCCTCCCGTTGATGGAGTTATTGGTTTAGTATCCCAGACCCTTGTTAAAACTTCTTCCAAACAGAAGTTGGTCTTGAATGCTGCTCGTAATAGTTCATCTCAAAATCTGCCAAGCCCTGGTAAAACCTCAGAGGTCCACGCTATCTAGTCTACCACAGCAGACAAATCCCCGAAAGGAAAAAAGAAATGCAAAGGAAAAGCTAAAGTCGATGCCTCGAAACAGGGTCCCACCAAATTGTCTGTTGGCGAATCTTTGCAATGGAAACCTAAGTATCCCTGCCTCATTTGCGAGGAGGATCACTATACTAAGGATTGTCCACGACAATCTGAAGTTAGTCACCTGCTCAAAGGGACCCTTGTTATCCTTAAAGAGCCATTTCTATCTCAACAGACTCAAATGGTAGACCAACCCTAACCTGCTTCCTCTAGATCTCAAGTGTTCATGATGAGCACGCCCATTAATGTGGCTACCCGATCGAAAGATTATCAAACTCCATCTCTAGCAGCTAGGAAAGAAAAAGAAGTTGCACCTTCTTCTTCTACCCCAAGTTCTGATCCTCTGCAAATCGAGCACCCTAACCCTGATTCTGCTACGCGGCCACCCTCTCGAGGTGTGCTGCGGAAATCCTCGTATAATCCCAACACCCAAGCCACTCATCACTACAATATTGTTGAGGATTTGGCTCAGGCACCATCAGCCATGTCGGCTATCGAGGTACTCCAAAGTTTCCCATCTCAGTGGAAATATTTGTTGTCAACTATCGAGGGAATCGATCCCACTGATTCTAATTTGATATGTTTCGATTCGGAGAACCATGTTTCATGGCTCCCTCATCAGATTGCCTTTCTTATTCAGGTAATCATTAATGAGAAGACCATCCACCACACTATCATAGACAAAGGTGCTTCCACCTACATCATGTCAACTGCATGTTGGAAGGTTATTGGTTCCCCTGCGCTAAACCAGTCTCCGAACACTTTGGAAGCTTTCGATGGGCGTGATTCATGACCCTTCAATGTCTTACCTAACCTTGCCATACCCTTCGGTGTCTTACCTAACCTTGCCGTCACCCTGGAAGGCAAGACAATACAAGTCAAAGTAGAGATTGTTGATGCCAATCTCAATTATAATATTCTACTTGGCCGAAGTTGGACTCATGCAATGCATGCCATGGCCTCCTCTTTGTTTTGCATGATCTGTTTTCCCCATCAAGGGAAGATTGTCACCATCGATCAGCTATCTTTCTTTGCTTCTTCTTCCTTGGATGGCAACATTTCATACGTCAAGCACTCTGGTGCTCTCTATGAGAGTGTGGGGGCAGGTCTCTTAAAATATTCTTCCTTAATGGGAATTTTTCCACTCCCACCTCCTCATGTTGCCTATGTCAACATGGTCTCGGTCAAATCTGATCCCTGGGTCATACCTGCACCAGATCTTGTTGATGCTTGGGGTGAGGTCATGCTGCTTAGTCCAGTCGAAGTCAATTACGTGGAAATTGTTTCAGCTTTGAACTCTGCATCCTTTGATTCTCATATGTCAAAGACCTCTCTCGTTATGTACTCTCAATCCCCCTAGCTTGGCACTTTGGAATCATCTGATCCCTTAGTCAAGACCTTCCTTGCCGATGAAGGTATCATGGAAGTCATGTCTCTCGAGGAACCACCATGGATCAATACCCATCATCACTCCTCGTTCTTGCCTTACCCGACGGTCATGTCTACTGCTTTTAAAGAGTCCTCTTCTCCATTTTCACCATCGACTGTTACTCATGACATACGGTTGGAAGGAAATTTGGGTAATATTACCCAAACGATGTCGATTGACATTTATATCAAACCCGGTGTCATTGAACATATTCATATTGGGTATCTTGTTCTCTGGATGAGATCAAGATATATACTCATCTATTTCAGGAATTCTATGATGTGTTTGCATGGTCTTATGAAGAAATGCCTCGCATCGATCCTAGCATTGTGGTGCATGAAATACCAACGTTTCCACATGCGAAGCCCATTCACCAATGGCTTCGCCTGGTGCACCCTAGGAAGGTCGCTGCTATTAAGGGTGAAGTCGAAAAGATTCTCAAAGCTGGGTTCACTTACCCCATCCCCATTACAGACTGGGTGTCCAATGTTGTCTCGGTGACTAAAAAACAAGGCATGATTTGCATTTGCGTGGATTATCGAGATCTTAATCGTGCCTGTCCTAAAGACAACTATCCTACTCCCTTCATTGATCAAATCATTGATGAATGTGCCGTGAGCAAGATATTTTCCTTTATGGACGTTTTTTTCTGGTTATAACCAGATTAATATCGCATCGGCTGACCAAGAGAAGACAACCTTTATCTTCCCATGGGGTATGTTTGCGTACATGAAGCTCCCATTTGGCCTAAATAATGCTGGAGCCACATTTCAATGGGCAAGGTCCTATGCATTTCATGATATTTTCAACATTGCCTAGCCTTACTTGGATGAATTTCCTGCCCATTCTCGTAAGCGCCAAGACCACTCCGACCATCTTCCACAGATTTTTCTACACTGCAGACACTACAACATTAAGTTAAATCCACACAAATGTGTTTTCTGCATGGAATCAGGATGACTCCTCGGCTTCATCGTTTCCAAGGACAGAATTCACCTGGATCTGTTAAAAGTCGAGGCGATTGTAAATTTACCCCCTCCATCTTCACTGCACCAAATCCAAAGCCTGCAAGGAAAGGTTAACTTTCTCTGTCGTTTTATACCCAACTATGCTAGGCTAGCTACAAGATTTACCTAGTTGCTCAAACAAAGAATGCCCTTTGCATGGGACGAGGTGGTCCAAAAATATTTTGATGATCTTAAGTCTGTCCTCATAAACGCTCCTCTGTTGCATCCACAAAACTCTTATCGAGATTACTTCCTTTACCTAGCCGCAACCCCTAGCACCATTGCTATGGTGTTGGTTCAAGAGGATGACGAAGGTGGCGAACATGTGATCTACTACCTTAGTCGGAATGTCCTCAACACTGAAATGCATTATGCACATGTCGAGAAGTTGGCTTTGGCTACTGTTCAGGCTGTTCAACATTTTCGGCATTATATTATTTTACGTATGACTACAGTGATTTATGAATGAAACCCTATGACCTATATCCTGAATCGTCAGTTGCTAGGGGGCAAGTATTCTAAATGGATTGTTATCTTGCAAGAATTCAATTTTGGCTTCACTACGGCCAAATCTAAGAAGTCACTTGTTTTCGCTGAATTGATTTGTTCCCTTCCCCCCAAAGCTCTCCCTGCTAGTGCAGATGAACAACTTCCAGATGAGACCCTTTTCCTGATTAGAACCCTTGATCCATGGTATGGTGATATCATCATGTATCTCCAAACCTCCACGTTCCGGTCCGCGTTGACCAAGGATGATCATCGAAGGATTCGGCATCATTCCCAACCCTACTGTATTATTGGCGATACTTTATACCGTGTTGGCATCGATTCTGTTCTTCGCCAATGCCTTACGATCGAGGAAGCTGAAAGAGCTCTCAATGATTGCCACGCCGGGGCATGTGGTGGTCATATGTCTAGTTACACTACAGCTCAGTAAATCCTTCACGCTGGTTATTTCTGGCCATCTATCTTCAAAGACTGCATTCTTGCTGTCTGCAAGTGTCACAAATGCCAAGTTTACCAATGCAAGATGCGCACCCCACCCGCTCACCTACACCCCGTCATTACCGTTGGTCCCTTTGCCAAATGGGGCATCAATTATATGACATGTAAACCTTGTTCGACCGTGGGGCATGGCTATATTATCGTCGTTGTGGATTATTTCACCAAATGGGCTGAAGCGATGCCTACATATTTTGTAGATGGTAAGACAATGGATCAATTCATTTTTAACCATGTTATTTCTAGGTTCGGCGTACCCCAAGCCATTGTCACTGACGTTTACATTGGGCTTGCGCCACGATGGCTCGACCCCATATTACCTTCAGGCCAACGGCCAAGTTGAAGCCGTAAACAAGGTTTTGGTCACCATGCTTCAACGTACTATTGGGATGCACAAGTCAAATTGGCATCTCATGCTTTTTTCAGCTCTGTGGGCCTATCGAAATTCAACCAAAGACACAACTAGTTTCACACCTTTCCAGCTAGTCTATGGTCTGGAAGAGACATTGTTGATCGAATGTGAGATTCCTTCACTCAAATTAGCTGTTGAAATCCTCCTCGAAACATCACCTCAAGAGGAACGCCTCTTATATTTAGAATGACTGGACGAGACTCGCCGTCTCACTGCCTTGGTCATCGAAGCACAAAAGAAACGGGTCAAATCTCATTTCGATCAGTCGGTCTGCCCTCGTGCTTTCTCTGACGGTGATTTGGTCCTGCTATACGACAAAGCTAACGATAAGCTGGGAGCAGGCAAGTTTGAACCTATGTGGCATGGGCCCTATATTGGAAAATTCATTTTGCAGAAAGGAGCCTATGAGCTTATTGATTATGAAGGAAATCCTCTGGATAAGCCCTGAAACGGACTTCACCTCAAAAAGTACTATGCTTAGGTAATCTTGCATGGTTACTTATGTACATTAATGTGTGATTCATTTTTGTACAACGTGGTTTTGTGTGATAGTTTTCAAACAGGTTTCCTGTTTACTATGCTTTTCTTGCTCTGCAGAAGTCTGCAACTCCTCACGTTGCTTTCGCCGATTGTGATTGCCGAAGTACCCGAACTTATCATCCGTGGCATGGGAATCTATAACCCTAACAGTGAGTTGATTGACATTCAAGGTATATGCCTAGGTCATACAACCAACAACATTGCTGAATACAATGTGGTCATCGAACTATTATCAGAAGCCATCACCCTGGGCATCAAGGAATTGGTTGTCAACTTGGATTCACGGCTTGTCGTCCTTCAACTCAACGGACAATTTTTTGTCAGGAACCTTCAAATATTATGAATGTATCTCTGTATCCATCTATTGGAAAGACATTTTGATTATATTACATATCATCATATTCCTAGACGCATGAATACATTGACAGATGCATTAGCTAATTATGTGTTGGATAGACATTTACAAAATATGTAAAAGATAAGACAAACAATTTGTACCATACTATATAAGAAAATACAACACACACACACACACACACACACACACACACACACACACACACACACACACATATATATCTGTGTGTGTGTGTGTGAATGTTTGATACATCATAACCCAAAAAATAATATGTGTGTCTATAGTAACATCAACGGCTAGCAGGCCTCGTACATCTGTGGCACGTAGGCCTAAAAAAATATGTAAGTACTGGACGTAGGAACTACTCAGCATGGTGGTCATGATAGCACGAGATAGCTCGTGCAACATGACTCAGCAGTTGGCGGATTCGATCTAAGAATCCCACTGTGTGCCTCTGGTACTGCTGAGGCATGTCTCCTATCCGAGCATACTCCGGGATACCATGGGTTAACCCCTCGAGGTTCCTCGCGATCTCCTCGTCGTTATCACTCCCTTCATGATAAGGGGCGACAACATCAGTAGGAAGGGGGACGTGCTTGTCTATCGGGGGCATCCCAGCTGGCCACTCTGGTCCAACATCTGCATAGACGAGAAATGTTATAAGCATGCAGATATCAAAAAACAATTAAAAGACATCAAAATAAAAAAAAATGATTTCTACCTTCGTCATCGAAGTCCTCTCCATCTAGTAAGGGCATATATGGGTCTCCATGGAAATCAGTGCTGTTGTACGGCCAGTCCTCCACAACGATCTTCTGTCATCATAGCCATGAGAAGAATGCCGGTCAGTATGACATATGCTGATCCCCAGTGATCCTGGGCATCAAATGACTCCAGCGGGCCATCCGCGGATCCCGTGGAGTAGGAGGATCAACCTCAGTCAATTGATACTAGAACAGTGGTACTCGTTCCAGGAAAAGGTCACAAGTATTGATCCAAAGCCAAATTGCTTCAGATTCCCCGCCTTAGCCTTGGACAACTGGCACTTGATGTTCATCTTCATGGCCTCTACCCAGTTGAAGATCGTAGGAGCTGTGCAATCAATAGCATAAAGGAACTTTGACTTGTTAGTCTCATGTTCCACCTGGGACCTTGCCACTCTGTTGATCGTCAACAGAGGCACCCTTAGTGTTAAATCCCACACACTAGAAATCTCTATCTTCCCACTCTTGGATTTCAGGGCCTTAGGACAATGTTCGGCAAGCAGGGAATATATGCTTGCCCCAACCGGACGTGACTCATACAAGTTCACTAACTCACCTCCGCGAGACAGTCCAATAATGAAGTAGATATCTGAAGTTGTCAACTCCAGCTCCTAGTCCCCAATGACAAAAATCTCATGATTGATGTCCCAAAGGCTTATCAAGTATCAAAGCAACTTGAGTTGAGCCCACATCCCTGGTGTAAGGAAGAGTTTGAGGATCCCACAAGTCCTCAAAGCCTCTAGGCAATTTGGATCGTTCAATGCATGGGTGTTAACATCTTCGTGTTCTTTTTCCTTCCAATCCACCGTTTTCAGCAATTTCTCTCCTACAAAAGCCATTTATTTAAGTCAATGATAAATTTTGACACATAAAATTCAAGTTTTAATGGTCAGTGTGTGACGAAAGATGATTTTTCCCTATCCACGGCGCCAGCGTGCCTGTTTTAGAAACAGTTGCACCGGTCAGCGTGGATGGTTATGCAAATAACCCTCGGCCAACGCAATCCTGTGCCCGGAAATCGTGTCGATTGAGGGCAATTTTTTTTCTCAAACCCCCACTAAAAATCCTAAAAAATGGCTAAAAAACAAAAATGAATAGCATGAAAATGGAGCTCAGGGCTTTGGCTATTCCCTGGAACTGACGGATCGTCAATTGACCTCCCAGATCTCCCGTAATCTGCTTCGGAAAAGCGAGGGCAAAAGTGGGTAAAAAGTCTTCACTGCAAAGGTAAAATGGTAAATGGTAAAAATATATTTACTTTTCCCCTTTTTATTCGTTTTTTTCGTGGAAATATCAAGGTTTGTAAATATTTTTGACCTATTTTGCATCAAGGACTCGATAATACACTTTGCCTTACTTGTGCAGCGACAGGTGATGGATGTTCGACAATGGCGATGAGTCACATTTCAACTCTTTTCTCGACTTTTTAAACTCATATGAAAAGATTGTCGAGTATTTTTCCCTTTTTGAATCGTTAAAGAGAATAAAAATGTGGGGTCTACTTTCATCTCTTTTCTGACCCTTTAAAAGAGAAAAGATGGCCGAGTACTTGTCGTTTCGAACTCGTTAATGGATGTGAAACATCGTGCGCCCAGTATAAGTTTACCCCTTTCAGGCTGAGAGGCACTATTTATGAAAAAGGTACTCCTTGGATGAAATGGTCAAGCGGTTCTCTCAAGTATAGTTTTCTACCTTTTTGGGCTTGAGAGACACCAACATGTGAAAAGGGACCATGTGGAGTTTTCTTTTGCGTGTCTTTTTCAAACTCTCTTAACATGAAAAAGATACCTAGTTACACCTTTATCAGACTCGTTAAAGTATTAAACGACATCAGATTCGTCACCATGATGAACATGAGCTTCTCGTTCCTAGGGCTCGTTAAACTTACTAGGTCGGATTCGTCCGAAGGATGAATTTATAGTGCAAGCATATGCTATCCCCTTCAAGCTTAAGATTAAAAAATAATTGGGCTACTCACAAGAAATGGTGGGGGAAAATTTGGAAATCTACCAGTCGTGTCGGAAACCCACTCTTGAACATGACACTCTTTGCTTCGTATCGGGTTGGGACATCCTCCTTTGTATCATTGACCTTCCTAGGTTTGGGCCATTCATTTTTGCATTCCATTTGATCTCTGCCACGTCATCATGACCACCGATCCCATGGATCCAAAAGCTACCAAACTTCCAATTGTGTTGCTGATATGTTCAAGAGTTGTCCTTCTGCAGTTACACTTACCCCTGATTCCCTATATCATCCAAAATCATGTTGCATCCTTTCGTCTCATGTCGATGATGTGGGAAACATTATGGCCCTCCTTCGACACGGTCATTTCCCGTCTACTTCAACTCATCATCCGGGAAGTTGACCAAGAGACTCCCTTCCAGTACCTTAGTGCTTGAATGCCCTAATGGAAAGTTCTTCGTACTCAACGACAAGTTCACACCATTGGCTTTCGATCGAGTGATTTCACGGGTGTTCGACTTCAGTTCCTGTATTCACATTCCGTGAATTGTGTTGATAGTACCTTGAGGGCCATTGTCATTATTGGTGGTTTCTCTCATGCTTGTTAGTAGTTTACATCATTGACTGATAATCAAGCGACTTTCTAGCATGTTCGACGTCAACACATCTATTCACATGCTAGGATCTGTACTTTGATCGGGTTGTGTTGGAGCGCAAGAACCTGGACTCGGATCACACAAGTCTAGGTTGTGAAGTGGTGTGACATGGTTTATGATGATATGCATGTCTCTTTCAGATGACTGGTTGTGACCAGATCATGAGTTATCATATGTGATCCTTCTCATTATTGGATGGTTGCGACCATATGTTGGTTTCGTTATGATCCTCTTTGACGGATGGCTGCGCCCATACTTGGATCCATTTACATGATCATTCTCTGGATGGCTACATCCATGCCACGATTCATGTATCATTTGACAGAGATCTCAGTTTATGTATATGTGTTTGTACTTGCTTGCAGGTTTTCCGACGGCAGACTGGTTCACCACATTGATTTATAAAGCATTTCATCCCTCACTCTAGCTCGGTCTTCACGCTTTAGGGGGCATCTGTTACACAACATTTTGTCACTGTCCTTGTACTCCCCATTCCTTGATCCTGGAGGACCTCTACAGTGAACCCTACATGCTTTTCCTTCATGAAGAAACTCCCATTATGTCCCTCTTCATGAGCAGATCATTTCCCTTTTGCACCATTTCCCCTGAAACTTCTGTTTTGCCCAGTTTACAAGGCCAACACTCATGACCTTTGTCTCCCCCTCGCTGATGTGCAGAGATTAGCACTATTCCCCACACCAATCGGTGCAACTGAGTTGTGTTTGAGTCGCGCCGGTCCTGTTATGGAAAGTTTTTTAAATTAGAGCCGAAGCTTCCATCTCTAGAAGCTCTGTAACAGAAGTCTGGTAAATGGTTTGGCCGGATGGGGTCGAGGATGACAGTTTGGGCTCATTTCCCCTAAAATGATGGAAATACCTCAAGGGATAAGTCCTTCTCCCATGAGAAGAGGATCCATCTCCCATCCATATTCCCTATGTAAACCTCCCTTCTTCCCAAGCATAAGCTAGTTAGAGTGTTGGCTGAGTGTGAGTATACTATTTTGATTAGACAAGTAAGCTATTACTAGTTGTAGCCATCTAGTTGTGTGAGGGAGAAGTGCGTTTGGTTTGGAGTGAAATCTAAAGGGAAGAGCCTTTAAAATATTTTTGTTTGAAGCCATCATGGAATGCTAGCAGAAGTGTGTGGGAACCCAGCCCTATCAGAGGAAGACTGCAACGTCAAGACGAATGGTTGTAATCTCTCTTTGATATTAATATATGCAAATATCGATTGATTTCCTACATGTTTTGTAATATTACATATTCGTGTCTTGATGCTTCTTGACTCATTAAGTAGGTCAAATTGTAATTTGTCTATTATTATGTTTGTGTGCTATTGTTGTTTACTTGTTTCAGGAGGTTGAAGAAGGAAGCGAGAGATCGCTGGAGCGAGCAAGCGAGGACAACATATAGCATGATAAGCGACCAAGAGGTAGGCCCTATTGATTGATTATAACCTAAGGAAATCTTCCATAGAATGTAACTGTTGTGGTTAGACCCATTATCGGGCTAGAGGAATTCGTTCGTGTCCACACTTATAATTTTACTTCACCACAAGAGCTCCGATCCTTTGAGGGCCCGACTGGACATTACCATTTCATATCCATGCTGATGCCTCTCAGATAGCAATTGGAATAGTTTTGGGACAACAAGTAGACAAGGTACCATATGCAGTTTACTATGTTACTAAGAACTTTGATCTTGCCGAGTTAAACTACACAGTGACTGAGAAAGAATTCCTTGTTGTCATCTATGCCATCAACAAGTTCTGACATTATATTATTAGGTATCCTACCTTTGTACACACTGATCACGCAAAAATCATGTATCTGATGAATAAACCCATTACTCTTGGTCATATTACAAGATGGTTGCTGTTACTTCAAGAATTTGACATCACCATAGTAGATAAACCAGGAAAGGATAATGTGGTTGCTGATTTTCTGTCTAGGCTAGATAATAATGTTGAAAGGACACCCATAGAAGATAGTTTTCCAGATGAGCATCTTTTTGCAATTTCCGCTAACACTCTGTGGTATGCAAATATTGCTAACTATCTTGCTACAGGGAAGGTACCTCGTTACTTGTCATACAGGGAACAACGAAAAATTATTAATCATAGTACCCGATATCCATGGATGGCAGGATACCTTTTTCACACAGGGGCTGAGCAGCAGATTCAGTGCTGAATATCTGAGGATGATATTTATGAGATATTGAAGGCTGCCCATGATGACCCTTGTGGGTGACATTTTGCAGATAAAAGAACGGGCCACAAGGTGTTGCAAATGGGATATTATTGGCCTTCTATCTTTTGGGATGCTCGAGATTATGTCTGAATATGCGACAGTTGTCAATGCATGGGGCAGCCTAGAAAGTCAGATGAAATGCCATTGCAGCCCCAGGTAGTCCTCGAGCCTTTTTAGAAGTGGGCAATTGACTTCGTTGGACCTTTTAACCCACCTTCTCATCAAAAGGTTCACATTATGGTCTGCACAAATTGTGTGACTAAGTGGGTGGAAGCTAGAGCAATTGTGAAAGCAATGGAACAGGTGGTTTCAGATTTTCTATTTGAAGAGATTTTTGCTCGGTATGTTATTCCAAGGGAGATTGTTTTAGATGGAGGGGCATAGTTCACATCCCACACGATAGCAAGGCTTATGCAGAAATATGGAGTCAAACACAGGGTGATAACTCCATACTATCACTAGGCGAATGGATAGGTAGAAAGTACAAACAAGGTGTTGGAAAATATCTTGCTAAAGATTGTGGCAAGCCATCATTAGGATTGGTCCCAGAAACTTCCTGAAGCTATTTGGGCATACAGGACAACATGGCGAAACACAACCGGGTTTTCAACATTTGAGTTAGTCTATGGGAAACCCCCCTTGTTTCTGGTAGAATTTGAGATCAGCACGCTCATAACAGTTTTGGAAGTATGATTAGACTTATCAAAGGCCCAGAGACATCGACTGGAACAACTAAATGAGTTAGATGAAATCCGTTCAGTGGTTGTCCAAAAAACTACTACTATTCAATAGCAGAGAATGAAATGGCACAATAAATTTATCAAGAATAAGGTGTTTCATAAAGGAGATTGGGCACTGCTCTATGATTATCATCTTAAAGATTTTAAAGGAAAGCTTC
The DNA here is from genome assembly GCA_000404065.3 of Pinus taeda. Classification (NCBI taxonomy): domain Eukaryota; kingdom Viridiplantae; phylum Streptophyta; class Pinopsida; order Pinales; family Pinaceae; genus Pinus; species Pinus taeda. The sequence continues at coordinate 47,913 of APFE031084441.1, read as the reverse complement.
GCACTTGTTGGATGGGACCCTATAAAGTGGACGCTGTGTTTGACAATGGAATAGTCAGATTGGTTAATGGATGATACTCATGATTCCTTCTTAGTGAACGAACATCGTATGAAATTATACCACCATCCAACTTCTAAGGATGCCTTCATCAAACATCTCTTTGATAAATCTAGTTTGATGGTTGTTGGTGCAGAGAATGCTTCCTCTGCATTCTCTTCTTAATACACACACACACACACACATATATATATATATGTTGTTACTACTCACTTGTTTTTCTTTTGTAGGAATAACGATCGAAATATGATGATGAGGAGTCAACAAAATTTTCCAAGTAATAGTTGATGTTGTTACTACACCGCTGTTGTTACTTTGCCGGTGCTGTTACTCCACCACTATTGTTACTCCTGAAATTTTTTCTAAGTGTCGGATTTTGTTACTCCACTGTTTCTATTACTCCATCGGTGCTATTACTTCGCCACTGTTGTTACTCCTGAAATTTTTTCTAAGTGTTGGAAGTCGTTACTCCACTGGTGTTGTTACTTCGCTGATGCTATTACTCCATCACTGGTGTTACTCCTGAAAATTTTTCTAAGTGTCAGATGTTGTTACTCCACCGCTTTTGTTACTCCGTCATTTCTGTTACTCCACCACTCCTGTTACTCCGCCGGTTACTCTACCATTACTCTGCCACCAGGTAGGTTGCCAGGTACATCTCTGTTGACTTTTACAGATTCAATTAAAATATTCCATCGATGAGACATATACGTGTCATGGAAGGCTACATTTAAGTTGGGGGGGGGGGGTCCTGTCATAAGTAAACGACAGTGTATTTAAAACCACAACAATGACATATCATGTATCATTATTAGATCTTTTGCGAACTGTACACCCATAAATTCCATGATTTTGTAATAATTATTTCGATGAATTGGAATTTGAATTACGTACATTTGATAACCAATCAATCTTTTCAATTCATACGAATTAATTACCGTAATAATTTCATTACACTTACCATGATTTGCCATAATTATTTAAGTTTTTTAAAAAATTACTGACCGCTTTCACTGCCTTTTAGCTCGCCTCCCACCATGTCGTTACCATCACTGTTAATTTGGTTGTTGTTATCGTCTCCCTAATAGATGACTACGTCCATGTGCTAATACTATTTCTACAACAATGGGTGGATTGGCTGTGCATCACGAGCCGAATGATACACCTTAGTCCGTAACAATAGAGAAGTGTGGCAGGTTTTTGTCAGTGTAGGCTAGGACATCTATTTTAACAGGTTGCAAGGATTTGATGAGGGGATCATAGTGGAATTCGCACTCAATTTGAATGAGAATTGCTCTCGGGTTAGAGGGATAGAAATCCCTGTCACAGAGGAAGTTATTACAAAATTCAGTGGATTGCCTCAACACGGACAGAGCTAGTTTTCACGAAGAAATTCCCTCCCGGAGTTCCCGGAATTATTTTTGCAGGCTGGCGAGAGGGTCGTTCAAAAAGGGCAGGGGTATGACTGGAACTCTTTGCCGCTTCCGTGGGTATGGTGTTAGCTTGTCTTCGATTTCCACAATCAGAAGTCTTCTACATGCCCTTCTTTTTGCTGAAAATCCTCCAATTGATGGTGCAGTCTGCCCAGTGTTCGCGACAGGTTATAGAAGTCATCACAAATTACGGGTTGGTTCAGTTACTGGTCGTGCATGCATTGCCCAATTTCAAATTCCTTAGGCGGTGTTTCGGGAATCAAAATAAGAAGAAGTAGCAGTTGCTATAGCTGCTAGAGAAGAGGAGCCAGAGAGAATGGAGGAGGAACCAACAGAGGGTGAATATGTAGACCAAGAAGAGCCTAAAGAGATGTAAATGGAAGAAGAGGAACTAGAGCAAGAAAGAGAGCTTGAAGTGGAAGAAACAATCAATGCTATAGTTGAGGCTGTTACACAAGAACTAGCCTCGATTGTGCAACCAATGGAAGAGGAGGAACCGAAGTACGAAAGGCTTGAAGCAGAAGAGACAGTTAGTGCCACAGCCAAGGCTGTTACCAAAGAATCAACCTTAACTGTGGAGCCAATGGAGGAAGAAATTATGGACACGATGGATGAGATTGACACGATGATACAAGAATCCACTTTCATTAATGAAGTGCAAGGGGAAACAATGCCAGCATCATGTGTTTAGGAGGTGTTGGATATGGGTGTTGTTGCCACACAAGAACCACCACCAACCCTTTCAGTCCTGGAAAATGTAGAAAGAATGAGTCCTGAGGTTGACATTGTTCCACAAGAACTAGTGTCAACCGCGGCACAGGAGCTAACACAAGAAGGAGCCTCAGGCCAAAGTAGAAATGTCACAGATGAAGGGAAGGAACTCGAGGTCACAGATAGGGCCAGTAAAGACTAGGAAGAGGACATCTTCCATTCTCCTTTTTGTGCCACCATACTAAGAGGAGCGAGAGTGTCTCATTCTCCCCAATGCTTAGAAAAGGAGGTTACTGTCCCTCCCATTCTAAAATTTGATGGTTCAGTAAAAGGTTCGATCGCTGTTAGTTTGTTGGCTACTAATTCTCAACAAGGCCATCCCGAAGAACAGAGGGAGGAGGAACACATTGCAGAAGAACAGGAACATTGAATGGATGAAGGAGGCGCTGTTCAGGCAACAAATGTCCTGGAACCCAGATTGGAGGAAGGAGAAATTGCTTATGAGAAAGGGGAACCGGGTAAGGAAAGCCCAATTAGTGGATTGGTGGATACTCCTCTAAGTGATCCACCACCTGTTGAACTAGCTACAGGTCTAGATGAATTAATTGTTAAGGAAGAAGCAATTTCTTCCAAGGAAGGGGAGCCAAGGAAGGAGAGCTCGGTAGATGGACCAGTGGATACTCCTCCGGGTAATCCACCACTTGCTGAACCAGTGGCAGAGCCAGAAAAATTAATTGTTAAGAAGGAATGGATAGAACTGTGTGAGCAGAGGAGGCTGCCCCTTAAAAAGAAGTGTCAGTTACAGTTCAGAGACATGATGCGGTTGAAAACAGAGGTTCGAAGGCTCGGAAGATAGGTGCATCGACTTAAGAAGCAGGTGATAAATTATAAACAATGGGCTAAGAAGCCTAAGGTTATGGTGGCCGAAGTAGCAACATAGATGGATGATGTGCCTATGACCTCTTCTGCCACCAAATGGATCCTATCGAGCATTTATTTGAAGGTCATGAATTCACTTTAACAGCTGAGATTCAAACTTGGAAATCTACCGCGGCCCATTATCAGAATGAGGTGAAAAGGGTCCAAGAGCAATTGTCCTAGGCTATCTTTGAGTATGTAGAGCGAGTGGACATATTATGATTGAGGTATGCAAAGCAACAACTCAAAGTAGAATGGTTGGAAGGACAAGTGCTGGAATTGAAGACTGACAAAGAACAAATGTTCAACTTGACACAACAGGTAATGGCATGTCGCCCTCCTGCTTCTAGTTACGCCTTGTTCTTGCATGAGAAATTTCTTTTCTTCTGTTTTAAAAATATTAAGAAGGAGGCTAGTCATGAGATTGAGGACTCGGTACAGTTCCTTTGTATACTAAGAATCCATGACTTGGTAACCTAATGTTTGATTTGTGAGCTTTTTCTACATGGATACTTCCTATGCATGGACAAAGAGTTTAATCCAGTCCCATACATGGGGGACATTCATTTAAGGGCTCTTACCTCCTATACTATCAACTAGATAAATTGGCATAAGGTTTCTAATACGTTTGAGTCGAATCAAAACACGAAGTCTCTTATGTTGAGAGGGGAGCACGAATGGTTCGTGACTATGTATAATAATCACACCACCTTTTTAGAGATTGAGGGAAATATAGAACAGATGCTGAGGACACAGAAGTGGTCTATTGACTTTTGTGTCAAACAAATAGTCACATTTCAAGATGAGGCCATTGATAGTTGTCAGAAGAGGTGGCAACTCGTGGCAAGTGTGGGACACTTGGGTCACTAGTTGTTCATGAGAGTCAAGCATGTAATTTGCGAAAACAATGTATTACAGGTTGCAGAAGTAGCAGGTGTTGGCTCATCACTTAAGGTTCCGAAGAACAAAGGTGAAGGAGATGGAAGTGAGGCCTTTCAGGATGTTTGTGATGCAGACAAGGTAGAGAGAAGTTGCAGATTATTTTTCATTCTTTTGGAGAACCAAAAGCTCCTCAGTGGGGAGGATTGATCCAGGTGGCTCCAAAGACACGCACAGGACAAAGAGGGCTGATGGAAGCTCGAAAATCAAAGTAATCAAAATGTTTTCAAACCAGGACTAGAGCATAGATCTCGTCGTCCTAATCGCGACAGTGTGAATGGTTCGTCAAACCGAGTTAGTGTGCAAAAGTTAGGAGTAGTCAAAGCTTGATTGACTTTTTGCTGACTAGGCAGGCTTAAGGAGGCCACAATTTGGATAGAACCTAGCCATCAGATTCCGGCCAAACTGGGCTAGATTCCGGGCGAATTTTTGGCCCGGTTAATTTGCCTCCTTCGGTCCTTTTTCAAATTTTTGAAAAAAATAACTATGTTTATTAAAAAAGAAAAAAAAATTATTTAATAACGGTGGTGGGACACCACCCCCACCACCCACCAAACTCATTATATAACAAAATAAATAAATAAAAATTTGGAACCGACGGGCCATGACCCCCACCGGTCTACCCTCCTCCAACCTCTCGTATATAATATATATTATGATAAGGGCAGTGGGCGAGCCACCTCCGGTGGACCCAGCCCACGCCCCACCAAATGGAACCACATGTAAGCCGTGGGTGGCAGGGTTCGAACCCGCCCGGCCGAAATCGCCGGCCCACCACTCGGGCACCCACACAAAACCCATTAACATGTAATACGCCACCAACCCAAATATAACCATCAATGCAACAACCACGTTTAATGGAAGACCGCTGTTATCAAACCGTGCATCGCTGACCTAAAACGACTACGTTTGTTATAACGTTGTATTTAAATAAAAATAAATAAAAAACAACATATGCACCATTTATGCCATTTCAGGGATTCAAACTCAGATCTCCGCCGAGTTAGCAATCTCTGCCACCATTGAGCTATGAGGCTTGACCTTGGTGGATCCGCCCAACAATGTCCATATAAACCCATTTTCTTCAGTGTGAGGTAGAGGAAGGAGGCCAAGAGCATGTACGCAAACCAATGCAGGTGGAACCATGACTGCAGTAGAAACAGGGAGCGGATCCATGATCATTGAAATTTTCTCGAGGAGATAATTTTTTTCCATGTCAGAATATAGTCAAGTTTATAGTCATTTTTCATGGTTTTCCACAGGGATCGCAATGGCAAGGTCAGAATCGCATTTTGAGTTGCAGATTTCCAGTCCACCCATGGAGCAGAATCTTTGAGGAATATAGGGTGAATCTAAAAGATTCCTTGAGCCCCAGATTATCAATTTCTTAGAATTCAGAATTTTGACAGTCGATTTTGCACTATTCAACGCCACAAATTTGATGGTGCATTCAGATTTTTCATTCACTCATTTCATTTTCCAGCCACTTTTCTAAGTGGAGTGCAAGTGTCAACATTCATGTGCAAGCAACCATTTCCATGCAATTGATGCTGTGAGATCGATGGTCCAAACAGCTTCAACAGTTTGACATCCGCTTCTTTAGATGGCCCTTAGTTGTGAGGTATATGCTGTGTGCTAATGTACTTCTTTTGTTGTGCATTGTGCTGCACATATCCTTGTTTGATGTTGATGAGGGATCTTGTTTATTACTTGTTTTCATTATTCCTGCTTGATGTGATGCAGAATCGTCTATGTGTGATGTACTTGTTATCATGATTCGTCATGTTGTGTTTTGAGATCCCTTGTTGTATGTTGATGGGATACTCATATATCGCTATGCATGTTGTGCTTTGAGATCCCTTTTATGCCACGTTGGTGGGATGATCATCATGCATGAGTTTTGTGTCATACTGATAGGAGCCTTTTGACTGAGAGTTCCTGTAGTGGAACATCTCTTGGCGCCACTCCTGCATGAGGGCATTTTCCTTGTATGATCGTGACATCATCTCTTGTGTACATCATCACTATTGACAACACTTAATGCAATGGCCTACACCATCTTCACACCGGGGTCCGGAGACGTAGTCCCTCTTGGACAAACTCTGTTATCAACGGCTTATGTTTTCATGTGTTGATGACTGTCATGTTCCTATTCTTTACAACATGCAAATGTATTCATTGATGTTCTTTTAAAAATTCAATTTAACACATCACGAAAGTAAAAGGTCTTGGAAGGGTCCTTCATTGCACCCAGACCTGGATCAACTCTGGGTGTGGGTCTTGGAGTGGTATCAGAGCAGTCTTTGCATGGACGTGAATTGCAACGTAAACAGTGGAACATGCAGCGATAGAGGATGAAAAAGTGATGTACGAGACCATGCTCAAAATTTCCAAAAGGGTGGAAATAATGTATGAAACTCTATAGAAAGATACAGAGGAAAAGGAGCAATTGCAGATTCAGTTGCAAGCCAGGGAAGAGGCCCTGGAAGAATTGAAGCACAACAACCAAAACCTTCAAACATAGAATGTTGAATTGAATATGTGTCTACATGAAGAGAAAGAGGAGAAACATAGTTTGCTATGACAGCAACAAGCAAAGGACGAGGCCTTGAAAAAGCTACAGCGTAGCCCATGTGAGGTAAAAAGTAGTTCTCCATCTTCATGTATGTTTCTTGATGATGATTTCATTGTTTTTGAAAATCATACCACAGGAATTGGCTCCAAACTGTTGAAGAAAATGGGGTATGAAGGAAAAGGCTTGGGAATTAAAGGCCAAGGAATTGTCAACCCCATCAAAGTAGAAGAATTACCCCGTCAGGTAGGACTTTGGTATGTCAGAAAGGAAGTTGGGGAATGCGCTGCGACATCTAGCGAACCACCGACAACAGATGATGAGAGGGCCTCATCAGTTCTTTCCAAATCGACAGAGGAGGTAAAAGATGTTGATTTCCTTTCAGTTTCATCTTCACATAGTATGGTTTCTATTGGAGATGTGGAGATACCAATTACAGGGACAAACATGAGGCTCCTTACAAGGACAAGGCACGAGGAGGAAGAAAAACTTGGTGTTAATAACCAAGGCATTACCCAACCATTGGAGGTTGTGTAGAGACCTCAATTTACAGGCTTGAGATACACCAAGGGAGAATGTTGGAAGGTGTCATATGCTTTTGAGACATTGTCGAAATCATCAAGGAAAGAGAATGATGGGAACACAACCCCATCATCCCATGGCAGTCTCCATTGCAAGGAAAGAGCTGAGGCCAGCTCGCATCGCCATACTTACATCAGAGGTAGCAAGGAAAGGTATAACCACTCTCGACATTTGAATGTTCATTTCGATTATAATCATGTTTTTAATGCTGGACATAAATCAAGACATCGAAAAACATGTACCTTTTGTGGATTACATAACCATACATTTTCTAATTGTTGGAAAAGAATAGCAGCAAAAACAAAGAAGAGGCGTGAAAGATCCTCTCAATAATACGCAAAGAAACATGCTAAACAGATCTGGAGGAAGAAGACCTATTGCAGTCATTGCGATAGAAATGGCCATCAAAGAGCCACTTGTTAGAGGCTCCATCTAGAGCAGCGCCTTAAAGACAAAGTGTTGGTGCATGAACTAGGTGAAACAATTGTTCGACAAGGAAAATCACCACAAGGAGGTGACCCATTCACATTGATAAGTGAAAAATGGTTTCTAGATATGTTAGCATTTCATGGTCATACTTTTGTAAATCATTTGTTGCATTTTAAAATGTAAAAGTGATGACGTGTTTTCCATCACTTGTTTAGCAACAATGATGTCTAGTCTTATTTTGTGTTGCATGATAAACAGTGAAAGCGATGTCGTGTTTCCATCACTTGTCAAAACAACAATATTTGGCCTTGTGTTTGTAAATCATGTTTTGCAGTGATGATGAGTTCTCCATCACTTGTTAAAGCAACAATGATATGTTTGTCTTGTTTAAGTAACTCGGGTGTTGCGTCCATCTTGTAAACTTGACCATCGAGTATAAACTCGTGGCAAGTGTGGGACGCTTGGGTCATTAGTTGTTCATAAGAGTCAAGCATGTAATTTGCGAAAACAATGTACTATAGGTTGCAGAAGTAGCAGGTGTCGGCTCATTGCTTAAGGCTCCGAAGAACAAAGGTGAAGGAGATGGAAGCGAGGCCTTTCAGGACGCTTGTGATGCAGACAAAGTAGAGAGAAGTTGCAGATTATTTTTCATGCTTTTGGAGGACCAAAAGCTCCTCAGTGGGGAGGATTGATCCCGATGGCTCCGGAGACACACACAGGACAAAGAGGGCTGATGGAAGCTCGAAAATCAAAGTAATCAGAATGTTTTTGAACCAAGACCAGAGTGTAGATCTCGTCTTCCTAATCGAGGCAGTGTGAACAGTTCGTCAAACAGAGTCCGTATGAGAAATTTAGGAGTAGTCAAAGCTCGATTGACTTTTTGCTGACTAGGCAGGCTTAAGGAGGCCACAATTTGGAAATAACTCGACCACCGGATTCCGGCCAACCTGGGCCAGATTCCGGGTGAATTTGTGGCCCGGTTAATTTGCATCCTTTGGCCCTTTTTCAAATTTTTGAAAAAAAATAACTATGTTTATTAAAAAAGAAAAAAAAATTATTTAATAGAGGTGGCGGGCCACCACCTCACCACCCACCAAACTCATTACGTAACAAAAAAAAAAAAAAAAAAATAGGAACCGACAGGCCGTGACCCTTGCCGGTCTACCCTCCCCCAACCTATAGTATATAATATTTATTATGATAAGGGCATTGGGCGGGCCACCTCCGGTGGACTCGGCCCACGCCCCACCAAATGGAACCATGTGTAAGCCATGGGCGGCGGGGTTCGAACCTGTTCGGTCGGAATGGTCGGCCCACCACTTGGGTGCCCACACAAAACCCATTAACATGTAATACGCCACCAACCCAAACATAACCATCAATGCAACAACCACGTTTAATGTAAGATTTCCGTTATGAAACCGTGCGCCACCAAACTAAAATGGCTACGTTTGTTATAATGTTGTATTTAAATAAAAAAAATAAAAAACAACATATGCACCATTTATGTCATTTCAGGGATTCGAACCCGGATCTTCGCCGAGTTAGCAATCTTCGCCACTGTTGAGCCATGAGGCTTGACCTTGGTGGCTCCGCCCAACAATGTCCATATAAACCCATTTTCTTCAGTGCGAGGCAGAGGAAGGAGGCCAGGAGTGCGCATGCAAACCAATGCAGGTGGAACCATGATGGCGGTAGAAACAGGGAGCGGAACCATGATCCTTGAAATTTTCTCGAGGAGGTAATTTTTCTCCATGTCGGACTATAGCCAAGTTTATAGTCGTTTTTCACGATTTTCCGAAGGGATCGCAATGGCGAGGTTAGATTCACGTTTTGAGTTGCAAATTTATAGTCCACCCATGGAGCAAAATCTTTGAGGAATATAAGGGGAATTTAAAAGATTCCTTGAGCCCCATATTCTCAATTTCTCAGAATTCAGAAATTTGATAGTCGATTTCGCACTATTTGACGCCACAAATCTGATGGTGCATTCAGATTTTTCATTCACTCATTTCATTTTCCAGCCACTTTTCTAAGTGGAGTGCAGGTGTCAACATTTGTGTGCGAGCAACCATTTCCATGCGATTGATGCCGTGAGATCGATGGTTCGAACAACTTCAATAGTTTCACATCTGCTTCTTCAGATGGCCCCTGGTTGTGAGGTATATATAGTGTGTTCATGTACTTCTTTTGCTATGCATTGTGTTGCACAGATCCCTGTTTGATGTTGATGAGGGATCTTGTTTATTACTTGTTTTCATCATTCCTGCTTGATGTGACACGAAATTGTCTATGTGTGATGCACTTGTTATCATGATTCGTCATGTTGTGTTTTGAGATCCCTTGTTGTATGTTGATGGGATACTCATGTGTCGCTATGCATGTTGTATTTTGAGATCCCTTTTATGCCACATTGGCGGGATGATCATCATGCATGAATTTTGTGTCATACTGATAGGAGTCTTTTGACTGAGAGTTCCTGTAGTGGAACATCTCTTGGCGCCACTCCTCCGTGAGGGAATTTTACTTGTATGATCATGACATCATCTCTTATGTACATCATCACTATTGAAAGCAGTTAATGCAGTGGCCTACACCATCTTGACACTAGGGCCCGGAGACATAGTCCCTCCTGGATGAACTCAGTTATCAACGACTTATGTTTTCATGTGTTGATGATTGTCATGTTCCTCTTCTTTACAACATGCAGATGTATTCATCAATGTTCTTTTAAAAATGCAATTTAACACATCACGAAAGTAAAAGGTCTTGGAAGGGTCCTTCGTCGCACCCAGACATGGATCAAGATTGGGTATGGGTCTTGGAGTGGTATCAGAGCAGTCTTTGCTTGGATGTGAATTACAACGTGAACAATGGAACATGTAGCGACAGAGGATGAAAAAGCAATGTATGAGACCATGCTAAAAATTTCCAAAAGGGTGGAAATAATGTATGAAACTCTACAGAAAGAGACAGAGGAAAAGAAGCGATTGTAGCTTCAGTTGCAAGCCAGGGAAGGGGCCCTGGAAGAACTAAAGCACAACAACCAAAACCTTCAAATAGAGAATGTTGAATTGAAGATGCGTCTACCTGAAGAGAAAGAGGATAAACATAGTTTGCTATGACAACTGCAAGTAAAGGACGAGGCCTTGGAAAAGCTGCAACATGACCCATGTGAGGTAAAAAGTAGTTCTCCATCTTCATGTATGTTTCCTGATGATGATTTCGCTATTTTTGAAAATCATACCACAGGAATTGGCTCCAAACTGTTGAAGAAAATGGGGTATGAAGGAAAATTCTTGGGCATTAAAGGCCAAGGCATTGTCAACCCCATCAAAGTAGAAGAATTACCCCATCAAGAAGGACTTGGATATGTCAGAAAAGAAGTTGGGGAATGCGCCGCAACATCTAGAGAAGCACCAACAACAGATGATGAGAGGGCCTCATCAGTTCTTTCCAAATCCACAGAGGAGGTAAACGATGTTGATTTCCTTTCAATTTCATCTTCACATAGTATGATTTTTGTTGGAGATGTGGAGATACCAATTATAGGGACAAACATGAGGCTCCTTACAAGGAAGATGTACGAGGAGGAAGAAAAACTTGGTGATAAGAACCAAGTCATAACTCAACCATTGGAGGTTGTGTAGAGACCTCAATTTACAAGCTTGAGATACACCAAGGGAGAATGCTGGAAGGTGTCATATGCTTCTGAGACATCGTTGAAATCATCGAGGAAAGAGAATGATGGGAACACAACCCTAACATCCCATGGCAGTCTCCATTGTAAGGAAAGAGCTAAGGCCAACTCGCATTGCCATACTTACATCAGAGGTAGCAAGGAAAGGTATAACCACTCTCAACATTCGAATGTTCATTTTGATTATAATCATGTTTTTAATGATGGACATAAATCAAGACATAGAAAAAAATGTACCTTTTGTGGATTACATAAACATACATTTTCTAATTGTTGGAAAATAATAGTAGCACAAACAAAGAAGAGGCGTGAAAGACCCTCTCAATAGCAGGTAAAGAAACATGTTAAACAGATCTGGAGGAAGAAGACCTATTGCAGTCATTGCGATAGAAATGGCCATCAAAGAGCCACTTATTGGAGGCTCCATCCAGAGTAGCGCCTTAAAGACAAAGCGTCAGTGCATGAACCAGGTGAAACAGTTGTTCGACAAGAGAAATCGCCACAAGGAGGCGACCCATTCACATTGATAAGTAAAAAATGGTTTCTAGATATGTTAGTGTTTTGTGGTTGTACTTTTGTAAATAATTTTTTGCATTTTAAAATGTAGAAGTGATGATATGTTTTCCATCACTTGTTCAACAACAATGATGTCTAGTCTTATTTTGTGTTGCATGATAAACTGTGAAAGTGATGTCGTGTTTCCATCACTTGTCAAAACAATAGTATTTGGCCTTATGTTCATAAATCATGTGTTGTAGTGATGATGAGTTTTCCATCACTTGTTAAAGCAACAATGATATGTTGGTCTTGTTTTAGTAACTCAGGTGTTGTGTCCATCTTGTTGTAAACTTGACCACCGAGTATAAACTCGTGGCAAGTGTGGGACGCTTGGGTCATTAGTTGTTCATGAGAGTCAAGCATGTAATTTGCGAAAACAATGTACTACAGGTTGCAGAAGTAGTAGGTGTCGGCTCATCGCTTAAGGCTCCAAAGAACAAAGGTGAAGGAGATGGAAGTGAGGCCTTTCAGGATGCTTGTGATGTAGACAAGATAGAGAGAAGTTGCAGATTATTTTTCATGCTTTTGGAGGACAAAAAGCTCCTCAGTGGGGAGGATTGAGCCAAGTGGCTCCAGAGACACACATAAGACAAAGAGGGCAGATGGAAGCTCGAAAATAAAAGTAATAAAAATGTTTTCGAACCAGGACCAGAGTGTAGATCTCATCGTCCTAATCGCGACAGTGTGAACGGTTCATCAAACCGAGTCCGTATGCGAAAGTTAGGAGCAGTAAAAGTTCGGTTGACTTTTTGCTGACTAGGCAAGCTTAAGGAGGCCACAATTTGGACAGAACTCGGCCACCAGATTCCGGCCAACTTGGGCCAGACTTCGGGCTAATTTGTGGCCTGGTTAATTCTCCTCCTTCGGTCCTTTTTCAAATTTTTGAAAAAAAAAAACTATGTTTATTAAAAAAGAAAAAAAAAATTATTTAATAGGGGTGGCGAGCCACCACCCCCGCCACCCACCAAACTCATTACGTAACAAAATTAAAAAATAAAAATAAAAAAAATCGGAACTGATGAGCCGTGACCCCCGCTAGTCTTCCCTCCTCTAACCTCCCATATATAATATATATTATGGGAGTGCCACTTCTAGTGGAACCGGCCCACGCCCCACCAAATGGAACCATGTGTAAGCTGTGGGTGGTGGGGTTCGAACCCGCCTGGCTGGAATGGCCGGCCCACCACTCGGGCACCCAGAGAAAACCCATTAACATGTAATACACCACCAACCCAAACATAACCATCAATGCAACAACCACGTTTAATGCAAGACCGTTGTTATCAAACTGTGCGTTGCCGTCCTAGAATGACTACGTTTGTTATAACATTGTATTTAAATAAAAAAAATAAAAAACAACATATGCACCATTTATGCCATTTCAGGGATTCGAACTCGAATCTCCACCGAGTTAGCAATCTCTGCCACCGTTGAGTCATGAGGCTTGACCTCGGTGGCTCTGCCCAGCAATGTCCATATAAACCCATTTTCTTCAGTGCGAGGTAGAGGAAGGAGGCCAAGAGTGTGTATGCAAACCAATGCAGGTGGAACCATCACTGCGGTAGAAACAGGGAGTGGAACCATGATCCTTGAAATTTTCTCGAGGAGGTAATTTTTCTCCATGTCGGAATATAGTCAAGTTTATAGTCGTTTTTCACGGTTTTCCATAGGGATCACAATGGTGAGGTCAGATTCGCCTTTTGAGTTGCAGATTACCAGTCCATCCATGGAGTAGAATCTTTGAGGAATCTAAGGGGAATCTAAAAGATTCCTTGAGCCCCAGATTCTCAATTTCTCAGAATTAGAAATTTGACAGTCGATTTTGCACTATTCAATGCCACAAATTTGATGGTACGTTCATATTTTTCATTTGCTCATTTCATTTTACAACCAATTTTCTAATTGGAGTGTAGGTTTCAACATTCATGTGTGAGCAGCCATTTCCATGCGATTGATGCTGTGAGATCGATGGTCCGAACAGCTTCAGTGGTTTGACATCCGCTTCTTCAGATGGCCCCTGGTTGTGAGGTATATGTAGTGTGTTCATGTACTTCTTTTGCTATGCATTGTGTTGCAGAGATCCCTGTTTGATGTTGATGAGGGATCTTGTTTATTTCTTGTTTTCACGATTCCTACTTGATGTGACCCGGAATCGTCTATGTGTGATGTACTCGTTATCATGATTCGTCATGTTGTGTTTTGAGATCCCTTGTTGATGGGAGACTCATGTGTTGCTATGAATGTTGTGTTTTGAGATCCCTTTTATGCCACATTGGCAGGATGATCATCATGCATGAGTTTTGTGTCATACTGATAAGAGTCTTTTGATTGAGAGTTCTTGTAGTGGAACATCTCTTGGTGCCACTCCTATGTGAGGGAATTTTCCTTGTATGATCGCGACTTCATCTCTTATGTACATCATCGCTATTGACAACACTTAATGCAATGGCCTACACCATCTTGACACTGGGGCCCGGAGACGTAGTCCCTCCTGGACGAACTCCATTATCAACGGCTTGTGTTTTCATGTGTTGATGATTGTCATGTTCCTCTTCTTTACAGCATGTAGATGTATTCATTAATGTTATTTAAAAATGCAATTTAACACATCACGAAATTAAAAGGTCTTGGAAGGGTCCTTTATCACATCTGGACTTGGATCACCAGGAATAGACATGGCAGATGAGTATGATCTCGCCCAGCTCCACACTGATACAGTCGTTCCAACCCAGACATGCAGAAGCGGCGAACTGCATGAGGGCATGTGAAAGCCTAGTTGGGGGGAGATGTTGTGCACCAAATCTTCCTATCTTTTCCTTACATTTTCACCTTTCCTTTCATCCTTTTTGCACCAAATGATATGCATTAATTGTGATAAACCTACAAGGTAACCTTCTAACGTCTCTTGGAATATTTAATTGATGAAGTAAGGTCACGGGGGTTTTGCCTTTGTGAACTACTAAACTTTGTTATTTCCACAGATTTCGGTGAACAGGTATCGCATTCACAGCTTGTAGCAACAGTCCCGCGTTTACAACAGCTATTCGGCAACGCTACAATAGCATAACCAACTCTCAGCTGCTTCCAGGCCTATTTTGGATCTTTATTGTTCTCTCTCTCTCAGAAATTAGTTGATGTTCTAAACAATTGCATATTTTTGGGCATTAGTTGCTAGATTTGGGGAATATTTCGTTTCCATGTATTTGTATAAAAGGGTTTTAATCCTGTGCGAGGGGTTAGCTGCACAGAGACAAATATTGTAACAGTTCCTTATATATTAATCGAATATGAGCAAGTTGTTGTTCTCTTCTTTTCTATGAGTTAACGCAACCCTGATCATAGAGCTGGGCCCGCTCTTCTGATTAGGTGCTGCGTATTTCCTTTGTGTGTGTTGTTTATTTTATGGTGTGTTAATTTCTTATTGTTGTTACATATCTTTATTGATTGCTGTGAATGCCTTTAATTTATGCAATTTATTTCTAATTATTGTTACAACGATGCTTGATTCTTAGCTGTGACTCCTTGGTGGATGTCAGGTTGTAACCTTGCCCTTGCATATACCTTGTGCGTTACCTTAAAAATTGTACGCACCCGGATTGATGAATTAATGTGGAAAAGGGTGGAATAGTGTATTCACACATGGACACCAACATTTATTTCACCAAATTCACCAGAGACTTGTACCAACCTCATCTCTTTTTAACATCCATTTGGGCAAGGTAGATCATAGTGAGAATGGAACTTTGGAGGAAGGTTGGATACTTTATCAAGCTCACTAGTGGACCAATGCTCCTATGGCGATAAAAAAAATTCACTTTAAATCCAACTGTATAAAATGTAATCAAAATATCTATCAACAATTCAACCTATTTTGTTGATTTCTATATAGGTCAAGCCTTTCATATGTTATCATTGCATCAGATCTTATGATCTAAAATGGTCAAATAATAAATTGAAGTGGTAGTGGAGGGACAACTGTTCATTTTTAAGGAGTTTATATTCTACTGAACATTTAAATATTCACATTCAAACTAATCAAAATAATAGTAGATGTTGTGGATCTCCTATGTCCTCCTCCTTAAAGACATAAAAATTCATATTATTCTTCTTCAACACATAAAAATCCAGGTTGGCAACTACACTTTTTTTTGTTAGTTCACAGTAAAAAAATAAAGTGAATAAGCATGACGATGTTATTTTTTGTATTCTAACTCTTATGTCTACCTGTTATGATTTGGTGTTCATTAGAGGTAATGTAAATTGCACTTAAAATAGAAGGACAATATTTACAATTAGTGATAGTGTGATGCCTCCTACTTCCAAGTCTATAGTAATAGTTTTTGATCACTCAATTCCTACCTTACAATAGTAAAAATTGATATTAAAGAGAATTTAAGCAATCTCACCACCCAAAAATGACATGCATGCTACTCCACTAGTCACTCTAAAGACTAGTTGATGGTGCCATCTTCTCTCGTGTGTGAAAGTCCGACACAAGGCTTTGAGAAGTCAGATTTGTGCCTGATTAATAACATACTAATTAATGCTACGAGTGCACTAACTGTCTTACAAGAGTGAAGGAACCTCACAATCTTGATTCTCTTAATCAATTTTCATGAGGGCCATATTCTTACAGATATTACAGGTTTTCGGCAACTTAATATTTTAGCTCTTGGAAAATGTAGTCTTTTAGGCCAGGTTCCCAAATGAATTCAAAATTGTAAAGAACTACAGGTTCTTGATCTCTCATGGAATAAATTTATAGGAAGCATTCCTCCTTGGATTGGCTATTTCAAATCTATGTTTTATTCGGATATGTCAAACAATTCCCTCTCTGGAGACATTCCCCTACAACTTACCCAATTACAGAGTCTCACATCAATATAGAGCCTCATAACAACAACTAGAACTTCTCTGGAATTAACTCTTCACATCCTAGGACGAATTTGACCAATGCCATGATCTAGTGCATTGATATCTAAACTTTTGGGCATTAACGATGAGTCATACTTGCAAATACAAGCGTAAAGATAGCTTTGCAAGAAGAGTGATGAGCCTCATCATTGAGTAATTATATGGGCCTTAATTGGCCTTAATTCACCTCCTAGCTTAGTTAAACCAACTATTCTCACAACTTATTGCATGCTTTTGATTGTATTTTGTTTATGAGATGAGTTAGAGTTGGATATTTTGCTTTGTGGTCTAATGTGCATATAATGCAAGAATAAAGGATACAAGCAAGGAAAAATGCAGGCATAAAGGATAAAAGCAAGGAACTATGGCAAAGACCTTGGTCAAAACTCGAATGGGACAAGGGAGAGTAATTATAGGAGGTAAATCCTCCTCATTTACTACCCCTCCATTTGAATATTCCTCCATCAGCTCGGAGTGCAAACAACCATCACTTTGAAGTCTAGAAGATAGCTGAGCAAGTGAAAGTGATAGAAACCAGTTTATCTTGAGTGGGGAGCCTAGCCTCCCTAATTGGAAGGAAGTCATTGGAGACTTCAAATGCATAAATAGAGAAGCTTAGGACCTTAATAGGATTCAGACTTCTATTGTAAAAACTCCACTTTATTTCTGAGTTGTAAGACTTGTGATAATTTGTTTTGTAATCCATGATTTTTATAATAAGAATGAGTTCTGTTTAAGCTTGCTCTGAGTTAAATCCAAGGGCTGAAGCTCTTGGGTTAGGGCCCGACCCAAGCAGCGGAAGCTCCTCTTTATTGTACTATTATGCTAGCATAGATTCCTAGTTTTCATTGTTCATTTGCTTAAGTAGCATAGATTTCTGTTTCTGTTCATTTTATTAAGTAGTTTCCTAGTTTTCTGTTTATTTTCTTAAGTAGTTGCACTTTCGTTACAGCAGTATAGCATAGATTTTTCATGGTTTTTTTGTTCAGTTGCTTCAGTAGTTGCATTTTCTTCAGTTTAATTCCATTTGTGCCTTCTTTCAGTTCACAGGTTAGTTAGAGGAAAAAGATCGCTATTAGGTTGTGCACACGTGTCTTGGCCTCATATCCTCCCTCTAGGACCATGACTTGAGGAAGGGACCCTTCAGCAGCCCCAAAAACATAGGTTTCTAGTTCTCGCATGAGCTAGGGAGTTCGCTGTTTGATGCAATTATTTGTTCACCCGCACTGCTTTTCTCTGTCGTTTTCATTTAAAACCACCTTCAACACGTTCCTCATGCATCACTTCCTCGCCGTCCGATCACCAACAAACCTTCATAATCATCGTCTGATTCATTATTTTCTCCATCTGCTGCCTTGCATGGAGTCCACTACTTGTTTTATGAGCTTTAATCTCCACCATCGATTTGTCTCTTGATCCGACGGCTATCACATCACCCGATCACTTTATGCACTTTAAACCCCCACCGTCGATCTACCTTGCCTAATTCGACGGCTATCGCTTCACCCGATCGCCAATTAGCTTGGTCGATCTCCACCATTGATTAGCCCCGCCTGATGCAATGGCTATCGCGCAATCTCACGCGAATTAGTGCACGAATGTTATCCACTCAAGAGCATGTGAGAAAAGTGGTTTTTTCATGCTACGTGTCGCGTAGTAAGGTTAATCGCGTGAAATTTTAGAATTCTGCTTACTGCCTTGAGGGCATGCGAGAAACTACTTACCGCCTTAGAAACCCACTCCATCATTTCCGCACGTTTCTTTTTCCCGTGATATGATCTTCGCCATCCATCTCTTAACTTCACCCGCACGATAAGATCTCAACCGTTAATTCCTCTTGTTAACCTCGTCCGTCCATCTCTTGACTTAATCTCCACGATTAGATCTCGGCCATTCATCTCCTATTAACCTCATTCGTCCATCCACTCACTTAATCCCTCATGATACGATCTCCGTCATTCATCTACTTTGTTACCTTGTTCGTTCATCCATTCACTTAATCCCTCGCGATACGATCTCCGCCGTTCATCCTGTTCATTAACCCCGTTCATCCATTTATTCGCTTAAGCCCCGCGATAAGACCTCCACCGTCCATCTTCTGTTCATTGATCGATCCAACTGTCCCTATGCGCTACTGCATCCTTACGTCCTCCTTTCATTGATTTCGACCTCCGATTGCTCTTCCACTTCAAAACGGATTTAGCTTAGTTTCCTTTGCTTACACCTTAGTCTGGTTTTGATGCTCTTTACCTCTACAACTTAGATAACAGCATTAGATTAGTGCTAATTTAGCAATTATGCTTAGCATAGCTATTTGGATGGTTAGTTAGGATGGTATGGTTTAGCATTTCATGTTGTTTTCTTCAATACTGCAGTAGAAGTAGCTCTCCCTTAGGATAGATTTTCTCTTCTTCCATCAAAGAGTTAAACTTCTTCTGACCCTATAAAAGTCTGGCTTGGAACCCCTGGGGTCTCTTTCTAGATGAGCAGTGACAACATGCAGTACCTTCACTTTTACTTGTGCATATAGCACTGTCACCTCCAAGTTTGTACAAACCCCAGGTTGATAAGTAAAGTTGGTAGCCCTGGGAGTCGCAGCATTCTTGATGCAATACCTAGGCTCATCAAAGAGAATCTCCAACTTAAGGTCATTTTCCACTTGTGGATAAAGATGATTAAGTTCGGTTGGTTCTTGATCCAAAAATCCACAAGAAAAACTGTAATCTGCTAACAACAAAATAAATAAATATGACAAAAATGAACTAGATTCGAATTTCAGTAACTCATGGTAAGTTCAATTGCTTTTTGACCTAAAAATTGGCACCTTGACTGCACTTTGCTAACACTGGCATAGAGCCATCTTAACCATGGATTTTCAATATAAAAAAACCTCAAGGTGCAAACCTCAACATTTTTTATCCCTCTCAAAAAAATACCAGGGAAAAATGCAACTATGATAGTCTTATAGTAGTCAATTGTTTAAATATGGTAACAAAGATAAATATTTGTTGGTTCTTTCATATCTTTTATGCTATAGTGATTAATAGAAAAGCCATGATGTAGAACTAGATCCACCCACCTAGCTATAAAGCACCTTGACCTAGCTATTCTCTTTGCAATTAAATTAATGCAAAGAAACTAGATTTTTCTCCTTTGCAAGAAACATTCATGCATAATTAGAAAAAACTACAGGAATGGACTTCAGTCTTCAATTTATCTTGGCAAGCTAGCACAAAAAGTTCAAATCACTTCACTCAAAGTATACCAACTAGTATGAAGGATATAAACAAAAATATTCAGATGATAGTCTTTCACAAAACAAGCATATAAATACTTTATCAAGAATGCCCATAAATTTCCTTGTTATAATATAAACAAGGATTACAAAAAATTGATATATGGATGTTATTAACTATTTTTGAAATACAAGTAGATTAACAAATGTCGATGGAGATGTAGGGGAAATCTACCAACAATGTTTGTACATTTTGAGACAGATACAAATAAAATAATGATTTGACTTCTTTTTTTTTTTGCAACATTTCAACCAAAAATCTAGAAGATAAAACTCAATTAGACAACACCATAATGTATTAATGATAATCATAAAACCATGAACATTTAATTTTATCAAAATACATTTGTCCATATACATGGAATATATTACATTTGTCCATTAATTTGTCTCCCATAGAAAAAAATGCAATCATTGCAAGCTGGGGAAAAAAAAACATTAACAGGTTCTTCTTTAGTGAAAGAACCATTCTATGATAGACCCACGAAAAATGATAACAACAACCCATTCGCATACTCGGGATCTATATTGATGGTGATCAATGATTTTGGTTGCAGTGAACAATGATCCTATGTCATATTTGACATCTATATATGTGCTTAACAATCCTCTAGACTTTATATCACTGAACATATTTTCAATGTTTGCAGAGTGATTGATGGTAAAATATTGAAATTGAAAACTCCAATTTATTACTTCCTTATAAAAGAGTTTTAAATTGTCCTTTTGAACCTGATAGAAGCCTTTCATTTGATTACATATTGGCTCCGAGTTGGTGAAGACTTCAATATCATTGACATCATGTTGTTTTGCCTCTTTTAGCCCTTCAACAAGGGCAATATAGTATGCCTCATTGTTTGTCGTCATTATAGGAAATTCTCTCTTTCCATGAAATAAATTATTTGTTTCCATATTATAAAGGACAAATTTAACAATTGCTCGACTTGGATTTGGAAAGCAAGACACTTCAAGCATAACGCCACTTTTGCACCATTTTTTACACTCCGAAGACCTTGAAAATAAGATAATAGTAAATTCATGTTAAACAAGTAGTCAATTATTTATTTCTTAATACTCAACATGTTTTTCAATGATATATAATTAAAAAAAACTAGTTATCTATTCCTAATCTATTCCACTAACTGCTAATTAAATGAATAATCATAAACCATTCCATTCTTCTTTCCTTTCATGCCTTTCAAATGTCACATGAATTTGATGGTGTTTCATATGGAACATTCATTAAAAAAATGTTACTTCTTTGTATATTAGTAGCCATAAATCCCAACAACATTATGAATCTAAATAAAACAACAGGGGCCAAAGACATAAAAATTCAGAATATTCATGTTTGACACGGTGCCAATTAGCCTTATGAGTCTGACTATATATGTGTGACTATGAGGCTATAGCTTTATCACAGTGCATGTCTTCTTATCTTGTTAGAAAATTTCATTGATTCAATATATTTGGCTAGGAATGTGGTCCCTGCCAATTTTGTCTTGAGGTTGTGCTTGTTGTCTCAAGTCACCACGCATCATGGAGTGACAAGCAATTTTTAGAAAGGTGTGATTTGGAAGCAGAAACAAGATCTCTGAATGTTGAACTTCATAAAAAGCAGATCGAAAATGGTAGCAACAGAAGCAAAAGAAAAAGGTGCTTCTTCTAGTCTCTCACTAGCTCTGCAATAACTGGCCTCTAAGGCTGAAGAGGCTAAGAGAGAGGTTAAAGTTACTAACTGATTTATTTGTCTATTGTGATAATTTAGGGAAAAAAGGTTGATTCTAGCTCAGAAGATACTTCCAATAATACATGCTTGAGTATGATTTTCCATGGCTTTGATAAGCTTTAACAATGCTAACTAGTGACTCCTGAAATACCCTTTCTCATCTTCTCTTAAGATAGTAGAAAAGTCCAACACTACTAAACAAAGTACAAGAGAAACTGAAACAGAGGCAAAAGCATGGACATGGTTGTATCCTCCTTAAAAGAAGGAATATCCTAAAGAAGAAAGCATAGCTAGTGTTAGTAGTGTTGAAAGTAGCTGTATTACCAATAAAGTGAATGAAGTTGGCTAAATTTTAGAGAACAGGATGGTCTTATTAAGGAAGGGGACACCATAAGGCAACAACTTGTTGTTCCAAGCAGTGAAAACTCTCTAAAGTTGGGTGGTAAAAATGATGGGCCCCGCATATTGAACTGTTCTAACATCCTAATCTCTACTAGTGTTGTATGTGATGCTTATGGAAAAGATGGTGAACCTATTAGCTATTTCCTACTATGGGAAGGTAACAAATGGGAAAATTCATGGAAAATATCTTCCTTCAGATGTAGAAAAAAGTGTATGTAAATTACACATTCTTCACAGTACATTGGCCCACAAGGGTATTTTGGATGGGCATTTCTATGCATTTATTAGGCCATCTCTCTCAAACTAGTGGTATAAGCTTGATGATGCAAATTATACAGGGATCTAGAATTCTAATAAATGTACTCTAATTTTAACAAAAATAGAGTCAGCTAAGGCCCTTGCTATGGCAGGGTTGGATGTTGTTGGTCAAAACCATTATGGTGTGTTTTCTTCCAAAGGTAAGTTGTTGAATGTAAGGGAAACCAGTAATAAACAAATCATGGAAAATGCTCAGATTCAACATATCAATCAAATCCTTGTTTGAAAACATGAAAAGGAATATGGCAGTATCAAATCTCTGAGATATGGCCATCTTATGATTATGGAAGAACAAGATCATGATGGTTCAGACATCAAACGATTGTTGATCAACTTCATACACTCTTTTTGGCCATCCCTACTCAATACTCCCTCATTTCTTGTTGAATTCATTATTCCTATTGTCAAGGCAACCCATAAATATGGGCAGGTATTGCCTTTCTATACCATGCCTAAGTATGAATCATGGAGATTTTTTTTTGGATTGATTAGCATCAGGATGGACCATAAAGTGGCTGAAATTTCGGGTTGGGAACTTATTTGGACCAGAATGACAAGCTTATCAAGTACAAAAACTTTGTAAACTAGGAACTGTTCCTATTTTCCAAGGATCGTTTGCAAAGCTCCATCCCATCCATGGTTGATGGTTTGAAATGAGGACAAAGGAAAATACGGTTTTTTTTTTCTTTCAAAAGAAATTTTGTTACGCAAGTGAAGGTGGATCAATTCTTGGGTTATGTCTTAGAGCATTTTGCTTACCATCACAATGAGCGGAGTCTTGCTAGCACGATTATTGGAATGCCACAAGATTTTGTTGGGAGTAACAACATTGACCTTCTTGTTCCACTTGGACAATTAAATAATACAAAATTGAAGGTCCTTTTACCTCTTCCAGGGTGCTTATTTTTACAAGCTATCCTTGATTCTCAATTTGTGATCCCAGGGACAATCAAAGTTTGGTTGGCTAAATTTCTGTCTCCTATTTGGGGCAAATTGATGGTAAATAATGGTGGTGGTTGTACACCGTGGTTGTCATGGATACCCTTAAATAACCTACTAAATGGAGCTCTCTCTAGCTCAAACCATTGTATGGATCTGCCCCATTCTTATAATACACTTACAAATGAAACCCAAGTCTCAAGGACTCATATTCTAGTGCCACTTTCTTGCTCGTTACTATGCTTATCACAACAACATCATATTTTTTATGAACTCTAAATTCATATTTTTTATGAACTCTGAATTATCTTGCTGGACAGATGAATTTGCTGGATCTTTTGTGAGTGGTAAAGAGATGATTGAAATTATAGGATATTGTTCACAATCAGAAGTATCAAAATCACATGGCCATAAAGCCATCAAAATGCTGGTGCATTTCCTGTTAGCAATTCTTGAAGATTCTGTGAACAGATTTATCTTTATGTTATCTGAATTAGGATTCTTATCTTTTCTAAATCAACCGAGACAAAAGAATTGCCCATCAAAGTGTGTTCTAAAAAATAATTAGAAATTAGGAAGGTAAAATAAATCAGTGTGTTAGCTGGTAAAGATACAGGTGTTTTTCAGATCACTACCTCTGGTTAATACAAGTGTTGATGTGTCAGGAACCTAGCCATCTCATTTGATTCTGCTAGTGAGATTTTCTTTAATCAACATGATGTGATACATGATTTAGCCTTGTGTCTGAGAAGCTGGGATATTGCCATTCATAAGAGGCTTTTCATGCCTACCAAAGAGGATGGTATTCCCACAAACTGGTTGGCACTAGAGCATACATCTAAGATTCAATTTGTTTAAATTCATACAGGTCATCCCTGAAACTTAGTTTCTTTTCCCAACATAAGCATTGAATAATTATTTGTTCAATTTACTAAATTTTCAAATTTAATAAGGAAGCATTTTTATCAGCCCAACATCTCAACTTTCTCACTTTTGCACTTCTGGGACATTACTCTAGGTTCAATGGAAGAACAAGATTGGTTCAATGCCCATAAAATTTTGTTCTTAACCTCAAAACTAAATTTTGGACACTGCACTCTAAACTCTGATTTTGTTCCAACTTTGATTTTGTCAATTGCTAGCTTTCTTGTAACATTATTGACATAACCAAATGCTAATGAACCTTTGTGTTGTGTGTAAATAATTGATTTGCTTCCAGAATGGTTGTGCACTAAATATTGTTGCAGCATGTGGATGCGCCATAAAACAAACTACAAATGATGTGTTGTGATGTACAATTGTGATAGCTGGACCAACGGTGAAGTTGTCACAATTGTGTAACTGTGCGTAATTAGATAATGATCCTGATTTGGCAAAAGCATCTCTTAAATTCAAAGAGACAGTAAATTGAAATTATACCGACTTCGTGCATATTTCCAATTTATTTATTCCTAATATTCCAATTATATATATGATGTGCCTATTATGCATCTTGAATATTCTCATTTTTGTTACTATTTGTGCCATTTTCAAATGGGTTCTTTGATTGATAGGTGACCTTCCATACCACATAAAAATCACATTGGGATTTTTCTTCAATACAACAAACAACATTGCTTGTTGAAGTCGTTAAAGAGCAAGGGCTAGATATGACAACCATGTTAAAAAGTAACTTATGTGTTATGGTAGATATGCAATTCTGTAGAGGGATTAGTTTAATGGTATGTTATTAGTATTTCTACTTTACTTCCACCGATGTACCAAGAATTCAATTGACAGTACGTGGAAAAGCCATTTTGAGAATTTTCATTTAAAAAAAGAAAAATAATGTATGGCAACAATTGACCTATTTCAACTCTAGACATAATAGCATATTCTAGGTTCCCTAGCAATTCATCAATTTGGTGCTCAGATTTTAACCAGACAAAAGAAACCAACCATATACTAATAACATTCATAACAATTTAAAGTAATTACTTCAGCTTTATTTGTTCTATATCTTACATATGTACATTTGGTTCTCTGTATCTTCTGTCTGTGCATGTATTTATTTGATTTGATCTATTTGTAAGCCGTCAAACAATGTCCAGGCCTGATGCTGAATGGTAATGTAAACTCATGCAAGTCTTTGTTGTTATGAAAAACCAAATCTTCAATGTGAGTGTTTTAGAAGTGATCAATTACATTTCATTGACAGGCTACTTGTGCAAGGCTTAAGAAGGCTGAAAGCACCACCATCATCCAGCATTAGGGCATATCTAACATCTCATAAGTTCTGCTTCAGGAGTATATCTACGATTCCTTCTCCCACGACCAAAAGGTAGTTTTTTGATTGAGCGGTTTTGATTTCATCTTTGCAACTTCTAGGTGCATAAATTGGGTTTTAGCAAAATTTATTTGCAGTTCAAATTGGGTTAGTTTTGATTTCACACCAGACTCGGTTTAGTTCTTATCAGGCTAGAAGGCAAGATGGCAATCATAATCGGCGCAACTAGTGGCACTTGAGAGACCACAACTCACCTCTTTGCGGTGCATGGCGCCCTGGTTCTGATAGCAGATGTACAAGACGCTGAGAATCTAGCAAAAGAATTAGGCAATGGATCTCAGTTTATCTTCTCCGATGTGAAGAAATAAGATGAAGTAGCGGCCGCAGTGGAGAAGGGGATTTCAGTGGGGGAAGTCAGAGTAGATTGGTACACCATTGGCGCATATGTCAGCCCACGAAATCTTGTTCTTCATGTCGGGGTAATCGATTTTTCAACATCACAGAGAACGCAGGTTTCACGGAGATGAGGCGCTCGAAAGGACTTATAGTTCAGTAGTTACGAAGGCGCGGGGAGCTCGAGCAGTGCTGAGGCACAGGGAGCTCGAGCAGTTCTGGACGTCGATGAGTGCTAGAGAAGCAGGGGCACGGTTCTGTTTTTCGCCAAGTTTTGAATTCAAATCATAAATCGCCCACCCATCACCCTCATTGCTGCGTTAATGAGCGGAGTAGCCCGTTGAATAGAGGGGATATGACCCGATCGAATCATCCCAGATTTTGATTATGATGGATTCTAACAGTCACATCAGCGTCACGGCTTGGAGGATTGTCGACCAAAGCCAAAAAATTTTCCGAGCGAAAATGGAAACTGAACAATTCGTCCGCAAAGTACTCCTTAAAAAATTCCATGGTAAGGGCACCCTTCAAATTTAAACCCTGTTTTTGGAGTGGGTGGAGATAATCTTTGCTTTCCATGAAGTATAAAGTATGATTTTAGCAAGAGCAGATTTACGAGAAAAGGAAATCCATGCCTCTAGCAGCTGTCACCATAGCAACTATAGTAGGTCATTGTACTCAATAAAATTTAAACTTCGATCTCTTAAGCTTCACCCCTATAACTTACCATCAAACCACAAATCAAGGTACTGTACTATTTGGGCGTTGACTTTAA
This sequence comes from Pinus taeda, assembly GCA_000404065.3. NCBI lineage: Eukaryota > Viridiplantae > Streptophyta > Pinopsida > Pinales > Pinaceae > Pinus > Pinus taeda. The sequence continues at coordinate 20,983 of APFE031084441.1, read as the reverse complement.
TTGCAAAAAGATCAAATTTTTAAGGTATTCGAAAGGTTTTCCACGAAGCTCGAGGAGCACGAAGCATCCATCCCGTTGGGCACGAAGCACAAAACTATTTGCACCTGCAATAAAAAAAGAGCACGAAAGAGCACACGTCAACCTTCGATTTTTTTTAATTAAAAAGAGGAGTCGCTTTTATAAAAGCGCATTCTTTTTTAAGGAATTTCATAAGGCCCTCAATTTTTTTTTTGTGGCTTCATATGTTCAAGAAGGGTTTCAAACCTTTTTTAAATATTCCCTATATTTAATCGAAAGGGCTCATATCTTTTTATGCCTTCGTTGAATTATTTTTATAACAAAAAGAAAAAAGGTTATTAAAAAAAGGGCTTGGTGGTTCATATGGTTGTAAAAGTTTAAAAAAAATAAAAAAGTTTCGTTAAATCACGTGCGAAAGTGTTTTCAAATATTTTCTTAATATTTTGGTGAAAAGAAAAAGAGTTTTAACTCATTAACAATTTTAATAAAGATGGGAAGGAGAATCTATTTGAGATTTTTGAGTCACTATTATTGTATGCCACCACTATGATCCACATTCATATTTATTGTTTGAAATTGCTCAAAGTTGTGCAGTAGAGAAGCCAATTGCTATGTTTGAAGTTTGATTTGTTTGTTGAGCTATAGTGAGCCAATGCTTAACAAATGGGAAAGGGTAAGAGGCTAAAAAAGTCGAAGCAACAACTAAATATGTATGAAGCTTTTATTTAAAGAATTGGAAGTGAAGAGGCAAAAGAACGCATTTGCATTGAAATGCATAAGAGAATCCATGGATGACAACATTCTTCTCCTCATTTCATATTCCAAGAAAACCAAGGAGGCTTGGGATACTCTTGAGATGAATTTTGGTGTAAGGGGGAGCATTGATGTTGAAAACGAAGGTGGATATATAGCAATAGATCTACAAGAAGATAAAAAGTTTGTTGAATCCCATTATGCTCAGCGATAAGTGGATGATGAATGTAGAAATTTTGTAGAAGAAGCGGAGAAGGAGCACATAGATGCTCGTGAACCCCATCGTGCACAACCACAAGTGGATGAAAATTTGGTGATTCCAACAACAGAGCTTGTTGATGACAACTTGTGATTCCAACAACAAAGCTTTGGTAAATCCAACAACATAGCTTGCTGATAACAGTGAAACTGCTATTGGAGCAGTCAATGCTATGGTAAATCCCGCAATCAATATTGCTCGTGTAAACTTTGATGAAGAATTGTTGGGTAAAGATGAATGGTTGTGGATAATGCAACAAAAACATCATATCGGTGTGATGCTATTTGGTGAGATAATCCCACTTGAATATGCAAACTAAGTGGAAGACATCTAGTTTGCAACAACAAAGGTTAGTAAAGAAGTGGAAGAGGCATAGGTAGTGGCAGAGAAGGAAGCCCAAAAAGAGAAAGCAATAGAAAAAGAGACAAAGGCAGAGGAAGAGGTAGAGAAGGAAGCGCAACAAGAGAAAGCTCTCATTGCAGAGCATAAGGAACAAAGCCAATATGGTTCTGCAAATGTTTTTACACTCACCATTGATTTCCAATGTGCAGGTAAACATGATGATTATGAAGAAAAATTAAGTTTCATTGAAGCATGGCTTGCAACACCATGTCTATATGAGGTCTGCATATAAGTTGCAAAAATGAATGTTGAAGACAACATGCATGATGAACACATCAATGAAATTTTCAGGTATTGAAGTTTTGAAGAGATAAAGTTTTATTTACATCTTCTGTTGTAGCAGATTGATGAAGAAAAACACACTACAAAATATGACATGTGGCAACAGTCCACATACAAACATATTTTTGAAGACATTGATGATATGCATGCACAACTTGGAATCATCGAAAACTTGCATGGAGAAACTAAGTTTTGAAGGATACAACAAAAAGAAAAAGTTGAAACAATTTAGAGGCTATAGGACCTGGAAGAAAAGGAAAAAAAGAAATTGTAAATTGTAAGCCTAGCTTAGACATAGATTAGCAAACATCTTAATTAAATTTTTTATGTAGTTGTAATTAAGGGAGAGTGTTGGAGAATCTAATTCTAACCACCTGCTAGGTGTCAAAACCATCCATCTAAGTGTCCTGATTCGGTTTCACTACGTCTAATTTTGTTTAGTCTCATTGTAGTCATTTATTATTGATGTCTCCAATGTAATATTATTTAACTCATTAGTAATATTGAACAGATAAAATCTCCGCTCCACAATTTCTCTTATTTCTTTGTCATCTATGATGCTAACACAAACAAATCTAAATCATCTAAATCATATCCTAATTGCAGTGATTTCCTTTGACCTTTATCTCAAGCTTTACCATGGATGATTCTCGGGTCTCTCCTTTGTAGTGCGTTGAGTGACCATGTTGGAATTATTGAACTAGTGAACTAGAAGTTTAGAAACATAGAGATCCCATCACATAGAGATCCCATGAGATTCATCAACGTAGACAATGGTTCCACCAACAACTATACCGACTCAGAGTTGGCTTGAAATAGTTTTTTAACATTGAAATTACAAGATTTTGGTACTAGAAAAAGTCCTTGGTAATTTCAATCTGTACACCTGGTTATGAACTCTCAAAAAATCTTCGTGAGAGCTGCGCTAACAAATATTGCTACGTGTTTCCTGTATTGCTAAGAAAAACTTATTACGATGGTATAATTCTCCACCCATCTTTGATTAGGTAATCGATGGGATAATATGGGGACTTGTGGATAGCTCCATAGATTATTTAATGAGGTTGTGTAGTTTCTACAATGCCATTGTAAAATCCATGGGAAAAACCCTAAGCCTTTGCCTTGGGTCATGGATCCATTCTTTTCAGTAATTGATTGATTGCGGTTTCCTAGGCCTTCCATGTACAATTCCTATGAATTTCAAAGAGCATGGTCAGTGTGTTAATGACTAATTTGTGATTCAACGTAGATTTTAATTATTAATGGTTACGAGACTCTAATTATTAATGGTTACGAGACTCTATGGAGGCTAATTGAATAAAGGAATAGTCTATAATGCGACGCGACTTTTTGAGGATAGATGAAACGTGACCATGGATGATGGTCATACATAACATGGCAAGTATCTTGATTTTCCAGTAACTCCTTTTTCCCTGCTACGCCAGTTTTCATGTCCCGGAGGTCTGACAACGAGCAGCCGCTACTGTTCTTCTAGGAGGACTCAATTAAAGCACGCATATAGAACAATCTTTTACTTGAAATTCAAAATTTGAAATTTGAGCGCGCTACATGAAAGCCCATGCCTAGGGGTGAATGCATGAATGCTTGTGGGGTGGAGTGGATGGCAATGGGGATGTTGGCCGATTCTTTAGCAGAAGGTGGCTTCACAAAGAATTTATACCTTCCCCGCCTCTGCAAGGAATGCACCAATATCATGAACCTTTACTTCAATCTTGTCGCTCGGGAAGGTATTTATTACGCTTCATTATGCGTTTTGGTGGATTTCAGGCTCGCTCAAGAGCTTCGCCTCATATTCATGTACCCTACATTGTAGCAGATGTAAAATATTATACTTACTGGATATCCTACATGAGACATACCTGTAACTGTGAATATATGTATGGATTTTATACCTGAAGTTAGCCCATGATTGATTTATATGAATATATAATTTTGTAGGTGTCTACCTGCCCCACCTGTGCGAGGCTCACAGAACCCAATACCTTCGGATGATAAGCGAAGTTAGACCATTTTTTGTTGCTCCTACGACAATTGGTTTTGGTCATATAACAATTTCTCCCACTTCGGCTACATCTCCAGTCTCTTCATAGCTCAGTTATCAAGCCGTGATTCCAACGCAATTGGTGCCCTTTTACGGTGATAGCGATGGTGTTGTCTCCCTGCAAAATCAAACTCACCAGCATTGTAGTCAATGTCCACCAGAATGCCACGCCTACGGAAGTTATTTCATTTTCTGCGATAAAAGCATACTATAACAACCGCGGTGATGCCATATACAAGATATCCACGATTTCTGTGGTTTCCAGGGAGCTCTTTTCGTTGCCATATTTTCTTGTGCGTGCCAAACCGAGTCAATAATTGGGTGTGACGTCTGGTGGAATACGTTCATTTTGTCCACCCTTGTTTTTTCGACCATTGTTTCCAGAACAACGATCATAGTCGTCGTCCTTCACGAATTACTGGACAATTCAAGCTGCTCAAACTTGAAAGGCAACATCAACAAGAAAGCAATCCGTTACTAGGCAATTGTCTTCAAGATGGAAGATTGACGAGGAGTTGGCAATTTCTGTTGTTGAACTACAGAAGAGGGTTTGATGTATCTAGAGATCGTGGGGACTTTTGTTAGTGGCTTGTTGGTGGCTACTAAGATGTGCATTTATTGTCATTTTAATCGTCTTCTCAGCATGCATCTGGTTCACCTGGTCCCATCTCCTCTGCCCATGGGACAACGCCTCAAGATTTCCAGTTTTTCTAGTTTTGTGGAGTCATTGTGATTTCCAGTTTGTCTATTTTATGGAGATAATGTATACCTCTTGTAGTTTTTCCTTCCAGAAAATTTTAGAGTTTACTTCTTGAATAAATGTGTGGCTACTAAGATATGCATGTCTTGAAAGTTTAATCGCTTTGTCATTAAGATGTCCATGTATTTCAATTTTAGTTGCTTTCTCAGCATGCCTCTTCTCCATTTAGAATTGTTTTTTGGAATAAGAACAAACATTATGTTATGGTTTTATTAAGTTTCATGTTTTTCTTAATTACAAAGAAACAGTGGTCCCCTGTGTTCGTGTGTAGGTGAAATGGGGCCTGTTCTAGGATTTACTTTTCTTAAATATGGACGTTGCATGTATTTTTAAATCATAATGAAAAATATATTCTCTTTTATGTATTTTTGAATTATAATGAAAATTGTATTCCATATGTTTAGAGGTTTGTTGGGATTTATTGCATTAATAAATATTAGAAAATTTATTAGTTTTTAAATATTTATATAATAATTAAAAAATAATAAAATAGAAATTATAAACATTGTTTTGTTGTCCAACACAATATTTTAACTAATATATTTTATTTAATAGAAAATAATATTTATAAATTTTAGTTTTTACAATGTGATTTTAAATATATAAATAAATAATTCTTCAGATTGTTAATTTTTTTAGAGTAATTAAATTTATAATTTTAAAAAAAATTCTATTAAAATATGTATAATTAATTAGAAAAAAAATAAAAATAAAAAGATTTAGTCTAAAGAGGTGATGATTTGTGTGGGGAAGTAGGAATCAAGAGGAATAAAGAAAGAGCTCACAGTTTCTTATAATTTATAACAAAGTGGAGTGGCAGAGAAGAATAGGAGTATAGTTGGAGTAGCCAAGGGCATGATCCATGATCAGGATCTTCCTATGTTCTTGTAAGAGGAGGTTAGCAACATAACAATGTACCTATATAACATGATTCCTTTGGAGGACAATATTCTTAAGGAGGCTTTACAGGAGTGGAATCAGAGGTGAACAACTTTTGTATATTTGGAAGTCCAATGTATGTCCATATTCCTTATGAGAAGAGGACTAAACTAGAGCCCTCTTTTGAGAGAGGGATTTTTGTTGGATATAGTGAGATATCAAAGGACTGGAAGGTCTACATTCCGGGGCAGAGGAAGATAATAGTTAGATGAGATGTCAGATTTGAAGAGGGTATGACCTTTAGAAGGATATATGAAACAATTCTAGCAGTGGAAAAGGATTGGGAGTGTGAGGCTTTGAAGATTGGGGAGGAACCAACAACACCAACAAAATGGACACAATCTTCTAATCAAGAGGAGGAGCAAGATGTTCCTTCGAGCTCTATTCTTAGGAGTCTAATATGGGATAAGTAGACATTGAGAGATGTTAAGGAGGACCATGTAGATTCTCCTAGCAACACTTTCAGAGAAAGTAGATGACTAGCCATATTTTCCAATTATATAGCGTTGGTGAGAAATCAGTGAGTTTGAGTCTTTTACCTTTAAAGAGGCAGCATACCCATAAATTTTGAGGAATGCAACAGTGAGTCTAATCCTATCATGAGGAACTATGAGTGGGAGATAATATCAAGGCCTAAGGGGAGTTCTTGGTCACTTCTCAATAGATCTACAAGGTCAAGTATGAAACGAATGGTAGTATTGAGAAGTACAAAGCCAACTTTGTGGCAAGAGGATTCTTCGAGAAGGAGGGAGTGGATTATAAGGAAATATTTGCACCCATTGCCAAATATGCATCTATCAATGTAGCTATATTTATTGCCTCAAAGATGGGATGCAAGATTCATTAGATGGATGTGAAGATTTCCCGGCTTAATGGGGAAATTGAGGAAGAGGTGTATATTGAGCAACCTCAAGGATTTGAGGTGCATGGGAGGGAGTCCCATGTATGCAGACTAAAGGACTTAAACAGACTTAAGAGGAAACCTTGCACATGTTACTCTAGGATTGATGGGTACCTATTGGGATTGGGCTTCACCAAAAATGAGGCGGAACCAAACTTGTATTATGTACTTGTTGAGAGTGATATGCTTATTTTGGTCTTCTATGTTGATGATCGTTTCTTAATTGGATCATAGAGGCTCATTGAGATGTGAAAGGAGGACCTTTGTTTCAGAGTTCGAGACGAAGGACATTGGTTTGATGCATAACTTCTTGGGATTGCAAGTATGACAACAACTATGAGAGATTTCCCTTGGGTTGGGAAAGTATGTAGTTGAGATTATGAGGAGATTCAAGATGGAAGATTGCAGGTTCATGTCTACATCTGTGACCACCAATTTAAAGAAATGGAGTGCTTCTGACAGTGAGTTGGCATTTCTTCTTCCCACCTTGTACAAACAGTTGATCGGGTCCTTGATATATTTGGTCTACACTAGGCCATATATTTGTTGTGTTGTGAACACACTCAACCAATTCATGGTGGATTCGAAGAGGGTTCTGTGTGTGGCAACAATGCATGTGCTCAACTATCCTCATGGTACAATGGAGTATGGAATGAGATATGTCATAGTTGGTGGAGTGGAGTTGCAGTGCTACATAGATTCATACTAGGAAAGGAATGCAATGAACAAGAAAAATACTTCAAGTTGTTTTAGCTTGGGATTAGCCATGATCTCATGCTACAATAGAAAGAAGCACTCTATGGCACTTAGTTGAGTAGAGGTTGAGTACATGACAATGAATTTGGTGAGTTGTAAGGCCATACAACTTCACAAGATGCTAATACAATTGTTTGATCTTGAGATGGGGCCCACTATGATTCACCGTGGCAATTAGAGTTGCATTAAATTCTATGAGAATCAAGTTTTTCATGATAGGTTCAAGCAAATAGAGATTAGATACCACTTCATTAGAGACAAGGTCCAAAGTTGTCATATGAGATTGTAGTACATCTCCATAGAGGAGAAGGCAGTAAATATTCTCACCAAGCCTTTAGTAAAGGGGAAGTTTGTGTTTTATAGGGACAAGTTTGGGGTGGTGGAGAATGTTGAAACATGGTTGTCATTGATGTCAACCCAAACAACATCTAAAATATGCCTCACTTTTGATGACCAAAATGAAAAGGAATATCAAAGTATTTGGGGTCAAGATCATCATATTTGATTATCCTTGTCATGTCGATTCTGATAGTGGGTGGTATGTCTCCTAATTCCTCACAATTGGCGAGTTACACCTTTATAAAGATTGGAGCCCCATTTTTGGCCAAGAAGACCCAAAAGGATATGCTACAAGTCATTCTTGTTCATTCAAAGAAAATTAAATTAAATTAGGTTGATCCTATTCTAGTCAAAAGTCAATTCTTATAAAGGATAAATAACCAAAAATTTCAATTAAAAGGGTTGTAGGGTTTTTGGTTCCAAAATTAGTTTTTGAAATTCAAATTTCAATTTGGCTCCCGCGAGTTTTCAAGTCCACTTTCCTCCTTATCAAGTCGGCTCCTAGAAACCTCTATGCCTATATATATAGGGTCACATCTTCCCTCCTAGTAAGCAAGATCGATCAATCATTAAGTGACATATCTTTGTTTTGGATTGCAACATGGAGTAGTCTTGAATATTTGAAGAAGGTCAAAGACCAAATAATGGTTTCTAGGTTTATTTTTCTTATGGTTATTCACTGGGATTTTGGAGCATTTTTTAAGCTCATTTGACCTCTTTTGAGGAAAATCTAAGACATGTTTTGAAGCCAGATCAAAGGTTATTTGCAAATGACTTTTTAGCCTTTGTAGGAGGACTATTTGGCCTTCTTCCTAAACACATCTAAGGCATTCAACGTGATATATTTTCTATCTTTGTAGCCTTTGAGTAGTCAAGCATATCTCAAGGATATCTAGGGTTTATCCTTTTGTTTTTCAGGTCATGGTGATTTGTTTGGGTATTGTGCTTTCTCTGTAGGTTTTCAACCCTTTGGGATAGGGAAAGTCTAAGCCAAAAATTCATACTGAGCTTGGAGCACTCTATGTGAAGCTATTTGAAGATGATGTAGACTCATTGAAGAAGGTTCTTGGTTTATTCACACTAGTTTTGAAGCCTTATCTCATAATTCAATAGAGGTGAATATTTGTGGCATGGATACTCAGATCCTTCTGTAGCATTATTTTGTTTCGTCCCTAGAAAAGGAGGTTTCTCATATGTTTGATTGATCTAACACTGAGGTGTAAACTTGTTGATATATCAATCACTCATTAGGGAATATATGTTGATTATTTATTGGCATTTATATCAATCCGTAACCTAGTCTAAGGATTCTTTTGGCAAAATTTTTGCGAATTATTTAAGGACTTCATATGCGGCTCTTTTGAGGACAAAAGTGGGATTCATGGAAATATTTCATTTACTCATGTGCATGTATCTAAGGAAGATATAAAACCATCATGAAGTTAGACCTCCTGAAGCGTAATATCTGAAGAAAACTTTGTTGTATTTAAGGATTGATCTGTAAGTGAATCGGGCTCTCTTTTGGTTTTGTTCAAAAGAATTTTTGGCATCAATTTTATGATGTTTGTGGTAAACTTAAAGAACCTAATCCAAGCCATATCAAAAATATTTCACTAATTTCTATTCCATGTTCATCTTTCACTTCAAGGACTAGTTGTTAAAGGAGCTAAAACATCTCAGTTTTATGATTGATATAAGTCTTTATGGATTGTTGTTTATCATGGTATGAGAGCTTTATGTGGTTGCATATGTATAGTGATAAGCTCAGTGGTTTAACAAATCTCCAAGGAATCATCCTCAACGATTGCGAAAGTTTAGAGGTACTTTCAGATTCCTTTGGGAGTTTGGAAAATCTCAGAGGCATTTTACTTTATGACTGCAAAAGATTGAAGAATATTTTAGATTCTTTCACGGATTTAACAAATCTCCAACACCCCTAGATGTCTATTTTGGACAGATTGAATAAACTTCCAAAATCCTGGGGGCATTTAATGAACCTCTAGTAAATTGGTCTATCTGAGTGTAGGAATTTAAAAAAAAATCCAAATTCCTTGGGGAATTTCATGAATCTCCAAGAAATCATCCTCAACAATTGTGAATATTTGGAGGTACTTCCAAATTAATTTAAGATTTTGACAAATCTCCTACACATTTAACTCATTGGTTACAAAAGATTGAAGAAACTTCTAGATTCTTTCACGGATTTAACATATCTCCAAGGAATCCATCTCGTCAACTACGAAAGTTTGGAGGTACTTTTAGATTCCTTTGGATATTTGAAGAATCTTCAAAGCATTTGCCTGTGAGGTTTCAACTTGAATATGCTTCCAAATTCCTTTAACCATTTAACAAACCTTAGGTTCATTATGTTGCAGGATGTAGAAGTTTGAATATTCTTCCAAATAATTTATTTTGTAATTTAACAAATCTCAAATGTGTAAGTCTGACCAATTGCAAAAGTTTGGAAAGTCTTCCACGCTCCTTGGGGGAAATTTGGCAAAACTCTGATCCATTAAGTTTGGTAACTGCAAAAGTTTGTAGAATCTTCCGAAATCATTTAGGGAGTTAATGAATGTCTGAAGCATTGATTTGTCTGGATGCAAAAGTTTGAAGAAGCTTCTGAATTCGTTGGGGAATTTATTGCAACTTGAACTCCTAGTTTTGAGTCATTGTTGCACGTGTTTGCCCATAACACTTGGAAACATCACCACACTTCAATTCTTATACTTATTAGGATGTGTCTGGATGGAAGTATTGTCATCCCACATGGAACATAAAGTGTCGTTGGTATGGTTAAATATTATGGGTACCAACTTAAAAGAGTTGACCAATGCACAAACTACATGCCTAAGGAATTTGAAATATCTTTACTTGGGAAGTCATTTGTTGAAAACGATGTCACATTCGCTTGGATTCTCCATGGATTCTAGGAATTGAAACGCCTTACCGATTTAGTTGTATAGTTGACTTAGTTGAGTTTGTTGGAGATATCAAAATGTGGAATACAAGAGTTTCCAAGTCTCGTGGAGATGAACAATCTCCAAATTTTAAGAGTATGCGGTGGTTTGCTACGTGAACTACCATTTAAGGAGTTGTATGCCCCAAGAGGAAAGAGAAATAGAAGAGAAAAGGACAAAGGCCTGATTCGGCTTAGGAAGATAGAGTTGTATTACATAGAAGTAACAGAGGTATCCTTTCTTGAAGGTGTGTGCATCAACCTTCAAATCCTTTGCATCATGTGTAACACCCTCCTCGCACATCCACCCAAGTAACCATGCCAACCAGGGTAAACATGAGATGAGAGGCTACTATGATCAGATTCAACCTCCTAGGCGACCTTAAAGAAGTGTAATCAATGGAACATCACACACAGTCATCCAACATCATTAGCAGAGCCCTAGGGAGACAAGTCAGCCACTTAGATAACCTGTCCCTAGGTCCCAGTGTTGTTCTAGACCTCTGAGGCCATAGTTGCTCTCATTCTATGGGTAAGAGGGCAGTTAGAGACCGGAATTCGCTCTCTTAGGCCTGTCTTCCAGCGATTGTGGACCAAACTCAATAGTTTTGTGCTAGGGACCCCGAGAATTAAGCCACCTTTTTAGGCCCAAACCACTTCCCAAAATGGAATGAAACCTCATAATCAAGTAAAGTACATGGAAACAATGACGCAAAAGTAAATAGTTGATCAAGACCTTAACCAGACTCCTATTATCCATGACAAGCATTTCATCAAACATATCATAGACATGTAACCTACATGTGTAAACAATAGAATTAAGTGTAGAGATATCATACTTATTTGAAAATCACCATGAACCATTGTTTCCTTGTGTCTTTTGTTTCCCTATCACTTATTAGGTCATATATACAATATCCATTCAAATACAAGTGAAAACATGTTGAAAGCCAAACATAGTTGTTGCCATAAAATGTACATATAAACAAGATAAGAGGAACATAAATACAATAAACATTTCAGTCACCAAAATCCATATATACACCAATACATTTACACATGAGAACCAATGTAATGAATTTCTCATTAATCAATGCAATGAACCAATCGGAGATGGGACTACCACGTTCCATCTGACCATAGTTTGGATGATCCAAGTCCCTCTTCAGCCAATCACCCCCGTGCCATATTCCAAGCATGAATGTGGGACTCACAGAACACATCAAAAACACCAATCAATGTGGATACCACTAGAGTTCTATGCCTACACCATGAGGAATTTGAGTGCCTCCTAGTCTCTTAGGCTTTACCATGCATTCGCAGTCTGATCCAGGGATCACTAGGCCCTACATCGAGACATACTCTCCAAGTGTTACCATACATTCCATCTCAAAATTAGTAGGCCCAACGGAGAGAAAATCCACCTCTTGGCTTTATCGTATATCCCGCCATTCACTAGAAAGGATTCCTAGGCCCACTGAGGCACACAATCTGACTTTACCACAACCGACAGTTCGGTTCAGGGGTTACTAGGCTAGTGGCTTTATGCATCCTCAATCTGGTTCAAGGACCACTAACACCATGTGTTTGTTAATTCGGAGATCCACCCCACTAAGCTTCGAATCCAATCCGACCATCCCACATAAACCGTATGAGAGAACCCATCTCATCAAAGCTACTAGGAAATGGCAAGGTTGGGCTGAAAATACTATCACACCTGGAAAAACCCATGCCATGGTAGAAAATAAACATATGCAATCTCATGCATGCCAAAAATAGCAAGGAAAATACACATGCAAGTCAATACCTGTAATGAAGCATGTTGTGGCTGCTTGATCCTGCATTTCCTTGCTTGATCTTTGCTTTCTCTTCCTTCTTTGCCTTTCTTGCTCCAATGCCAATGTGCTCCAAGAAAACTCTAAGTGTCCAAGAGTATGAGAGCGAGATAATAATGAAAGAGCTCCAAAGCTAAACTGAAAAAAGGTTACCAATTGATCCTCAGAAGCCATTTTATGAATGAGGTCTCTATTTTCTTCATTTTCCATTATTTTCCTTCATTTTCCTCTTCACATGCAACCTATGACCTTTCACCTCCTTTTTCTCCAAATTTCCATTATTTTCATAAATAATTGTGTCAAAATTGCCATTTTTCCTTTTAATGACTTAGCCATTGCCTTTTCCAATTTCCTTAGCCATAAACAACCAAATGAACACCCCCTAGGATGTCTTGCCCAACATTTAGCGTGGAATAAGTGTCCCATTCATACGTGGTTATTGTTTTATCTTTTATTACATGGAATTTTCACCAGGGTTGTTACATCATGTGTTGTAATGATTTGGTAAAGGTTGGTTCATTGCCATCAACTATAGAGGATTTGATTTTGAGGGGTTGTGGTGCATTGGAAAAAATAGAAGGGCTTTCTGGGTTGGCAAAACCTTTGGAGGTAGGCATGCGAGGGTGTTATAATATAGTAATGGGGGAGCTGCCACATGTCAGGAATTCCATGCATTTGTTCATCCTAGGTGACACTTACAACCACAAGGAGGAGGAGATGGCATATTTTCAAGAGGGTGTCCTACATTTCAATTTTGACGAAGACGAATTGGTTTGGCATGTTGATTAATTAGACTCTTTGTCGGAACTCTTTGGTTTTTTCTGGAGTGTAAATATGAAAGGAGTAGTAGTGTTAAACTTTGTTGTGTTATATTTATCACTTTTAAATAAAAAATAAACAAATAAATGAGAAGCAATTACATTGAAAATGTGGTGGAGACCTAAATAATTACTAATGATTGTCTTCTAATAGAGGTAATGATGAAGGTATATTTAAGCGTTATCCTTTATATGTGACGTGATATACTTGGAAAATATAATTTCTACTTGTCTTAGTTGTGATGGTTTGAAGCTTTTTCCTATTCTTCAGGAGTTGTTTAGATTATTCCTACTTTAGACCTAAATAATTACTAATGATTGTCTTCTAATAGAGGAAATGATGAAGGTATATTTAAGCGTTATCCTTTATATGTGACGTGATATACTTGGAAAATATAATTTCTACTTGTCTTAGTTGTGATGGTTTGAAGCTTTTTCCTATTCTTCAGGAGTTGTTTAGATTATTCCTACTTTAGTGTTTGGTTGAGATATTTGCTCAACTAAGTGATTGTGTGGTTAAGATATAATTTCTATTTTCGACCAATGATTGATGTATTTATAGTGTGATTAATCTAATGTAACATAAGTTTTAGTGTGCAATTGGTTTTTCAAATTGGCATTAGTTTGTATGGCCCTCACTCCCTCAAGGGAAGGCCCATGAAGATGGAAGAAATCCGAGGTTCTATTTTCTGTACATAGATAGTTAGGGTGTGAATGTTTGCTTTCTAATTGTTGTGGTGTTGATATTGTTTTTTCGTGTCTCGCTGGGCTTGATTGGAAGGAGAAACAAAGAAGATTTTTGTTAACTGAAGGAGGCGCAAAAACCACGAATACCTCATTGTGGCTGCAAAGGGCGTAGGGTAATGATGATGCAATTATGGATCTAACCGATATGGCAGATTTTTACAATACACTAGAAATTTTCTTAACCTAAGGTTACAGTCCCAGGGCCTCGATTTGACTCTCATGGAAACCATGCATTGTAGGAAGCCTCCGTTGGTCGTTATAGCGCTTCTGTTGTAGTTAGGGTTTGACATCATCAATTACATGTGGCCCTGCTTATACTAATTCGTAGAAACAAATTAGAGAGAAGATTCAGTCAAGTATATAACTTGTGGTTTCCTTGTTTGTACTGTGCTTCCATCGTCTGCACATGAAATTTGCTTTATTAAGGGATGGTCATTTATATCGTCTATGCAATGAAATAAAATTAAAACAATTTTAATGAAAGTTGAATTGCCACGCTTTATGGAAAAAACATATGATTCATGTTTGTATTTCCTATTATTTTTTTTAACACCGAGTAGATGCTAGATTCTATACTAGTTGTTCCTAGATGCTAGTGTATACTGGACCGGGAACATATGTTTCAATGTAGATATCCATGCATCATTCAATGCAAGGAATCCATTAATATATTGTCAATCATGACATCACCAATCTGTCATTAACTATGAGGAGACTTCTTTCTGCTTAGATGAGAGTGAATAGTTTCACGATTATTGGTCTTGTGAGATTTGTTGGTTTATTTGTTAAATAGTTTGTTGTTGCACTTTATAAGTTTGTTTGTAAAGAGGTGCATAATAGATTAATGAATGGAGTAATATAGAGATGGAGGTGCAACCTGTTGAATGTACACCACAGTGACAATTTGAATGTTTGTCCTTGTTGTGAATAGTCGTTATGGTAGAAGTGCTCATGAAGCATGGCAAGCTCTCCGCACAAAATCAAGGGTAGGTAAAAGTTCAATATGGATGGTTTTCAAGTTAGTTTCACAGTTGTGGATCTAGGGAAGGATCACTCATTTGTTGAATATGTGGGAGTGGCCTTCTAGTGAGGTTACGTGACAACTTGGAATGCTATTCAGTAATTGAATTTTGGAGATCTGTGATTCGAGAGTTCGAAAGTGAAACTTGAGAATCCGTGTTTGCAACTACACCCTTACGAGGGTTATGAGACAACTTGATCGAGTTAGTAGCCTAGAAAATTTAAAAATTGATAATGATGGAGAGGTATGCAGTTATAATGGTTGAAAGAACCATGTATGCAAAGGACATCCTAGTAAATTGGTTGTTGTAGTAGTTGGTCACCCATGCATTTCATTGGATGGTTATTCCTTTATATGGACGTCGACATATTCTTCTTTATGTTTGTAAACACTACCATAACTAAACTTTGTTGATTGAGATTGAGATAAGTAGTCATTAAGGGGTGGACTTGGAAAATATAATTCCTACTTGTCTTAGTTGTGATGGTTTGGAAGCTTGTTCCTATTCTTGAGGAGTTGTTTAGATGATTCCTAATTTAGTGTTTGGTTGAGATATTTGCTCAACTAATTGATTGTGTGGTTAAGATAGAATTTATATATTCAACCAATGATTGATGTATTTATAGTGTGATTAATCTAATGTAACATTTTTAGTGTGCAATTGGTTTTTCAAATTGATTGTTTCCATCAAGCTATTATTTTCGTTGTTTCAAATATAAAATTGTCCTATAATTTTTTTTGGTGTGAATCATATTGTTTCTATTTTGAAAAGTTGTCCAACTTCGTTGATAACACAATTTCAAAGGGTCAAAGATTTTAAAATATTAATTTAATAAAATAAAATATTTGAAAATAGAATAATAATAATATACATTTACGAAGGTTATAAAAAAATGATATTTAACAATGACACTTAATGCATATACAAAAGTAGAAAAGGAGACTTAATGCATATACAAAAGTAGAAAATAGGTAGTATATTAGATGGAATAAATATTTTATCTGTACTTTAAAAAAATATATTTTATAAATTTATAAGAAAATTAGAAATATTAAAGATTTGAAAATTAAAATAGTAAAAGTTTTGTATGAAGGTTAAGTAATTTGAAGAAAAATTAAATTTTTATATAGGAAATAAAT
The DNA here is from genome assembly GCA_000404065.3 of Pinus taeda. Classification (NCBI taxonomy): domain Eukaryota; kingdom Viridiplantae; phylum Streptophyta; class Pinopsida; order Pinales; family Pinaceae; genus Pinus; species Pinus taeda. Next base: position 4,995 of record APFE031084441.1, on the reverse strand, counting down.
GATTTGAAAATTATTAAAGATACTTAAAATATTGCCAGGGGCAAAATGAAAATTTTTAATTACTATATTTTAAAAAAGCTTAATGACTTTTTGATTAATTAAATATACTGGATCATGAAAGTAAGATGGACTTTTGGTGTGATAAGAGACATTGTGGTAGTGAAGTCTAGGAATTATTATTTGTGATTTCAAAATATTCTTAATGGGTTAAGGAAGGAATAATTCATTATTTAGATGAGAATATTCATCATTTTATAATTAAAATTTTGTTTTTTGTTGATGCAATTTTATGAGTAATTCACTTCATATTTAAAATTGCAAATTAGAGAAGGAAGAAAAACATGACACCTTACAAAAGGACATTGGACAATATTTTCATAACACTTATCATCATGCACTATGATTATTCGTTGGATGTCTGGTCTATGAGTTGGTCCATGAGTTGTATATTGAATATGAAAGTGATATGAACCCATCTCATAGATGTGTGTAGGGAGTATTTATAATACATTGACCATGTATAACATTCTTGTGGATGACAATATACGCCTTCAAAGGTAAAAGGATAAAACTCACTAATGTTGCTCACGAAGGCCATATAATTGGAAAATATGGTTGGTCATCTACTCTTCGTGAAAGTGTTGCTAGGAGCATCTACATGGTTCTCCTCAACATCTCTCAATGTGTACTTATCCCATATCAGACTACTTAGAACAAAGTTCGAAGGAATATCTTGTTTATCCTCTCAAATTAATTGGAAAATATGGTTGGTCATCTACTCTCCGCGAAAGTGTTCCCAGGAGCATCTACATGGTTCTCCTAAACATCTCTCAATGTGTATTTATCCCATATCAGACTACTTAGAAAAAAGTTCAAAGGAATATCTCGTTTATCCTCTCAAAATACTGCGTCCATGTTGGTGTTGTTGGTCCCTCCCCAACCTTCAATGCCTCTCACTCCCAATCCTTTTTTGTTGCTATACATGTAGCATATTGTAGGAATTTACAGGGCAAGTTCCTCAGACAGAACACCAAAGGACACCGCTCACAAACAGAGCACAGATCAATACACGAGTATTTTTGACGTGGTTAAAACCCTCAAAGAGGGAAACAGTCCACGGCCTGAGCCAACGCGGCCACTTCAGGAAATTTATTAATAAAATAATGAAATTTTACATAAGCTTCTCTCATGAACAGTTAACCTACAAATGACTCTCCATGCTCTTTAAATAGAGATCATGGACTAATCGAGTGTTAAGCCACAGATCAAGTGTCGGTAATACCGAGGAGAGAATGAACCGTCAGATCACTACATATCGTGACCGTCGGATTGTAAGTTACAAAAGTACATAGTAAAGAAACACACTTTACCTAACTCTACACTAGACGAAGTTGTACTTAACTATTTCCTATGTGTCGGAATATCCTAACATCCCCCCTTAAGAACAACTTGGGATAGAATTGAAGGATTTACAAATATGACACAATAGGAGAAGGAAGGAGGCACTAGAGCCTATCCCCCCTTAGTGACAACTTCCTGAACTCCAACCATAAATCGAAGTTTAGTGAATTTCGCCTCTGTGAGAGCCTTTGTGAAGATGTCTGCAACTTGATCATCTGTTGAACAATATTGCACTTCAAGAATATGGTCATGAATGAGCGTTCTGATGAAGTGCATGTGTAGTTCAATGTGTTTGCTGCACTGATGCTGAACTGGCTCTTTGCAAAGCTGAATGGCACTTTGATTATCACACCAAAGTGTAGTCGGATGCTGCTGCTTAAAGCCAAATTCTGATAGGATCTGACGAAGCCACAAGGCTTCCTTACTAGCTTCCACGGCACCACGATACTCTGCTTCTGCTGACGAAAGAGAAATGGCAGCCTGTTTCTTACAAACCCATGTAATAGGTCCTGAACCAAGAGTGAAGACATAACCGGCAGTAGACTTCCGATCATCAGGGTCACCAGCCCAATCAGAATCAATGAAACCAATTAATAGAGGAGCTGCTTTGGCACTGTAATGAATCCCAAACTGTACTGTACCTCGAACATAACGAAGTATTCTTTTAGCTGCTTTCCAATGACTTTCACGGGGGTTTTGCATAAAACGAGCAACAAGGCAACAACAAAGGAAAGGTCAGGATGAGTATGGGTTAAATACAAGAGTTTTCCTACAAGTTGACGGTATAAGGTAGCATCAACTTCAGGAGAAGTACAAGAGACTGAAAGTTTGACTCCAGACTGAAAGGGAGAAGGAGCTGGCTACAATCTTCCATGTGAAAATGATGAAGAATATCACAAGCATACTTGGACTGGGAAAGGGAAATACCCTCCTTGGATTGCAAGACTTGAAGACCGAGAAAATAGTGTAAGTGTCCTAAGTCTGTCATTTCAATTTTCTTTTTAAGGCTGGACTTCACATGGTTTATAAGGTTGGGATCACTACCAGTAATAATAAGATCATCAACATAAAGAACAAGGATGATAAGAGAGTTGCCCACTTTCTTGGTGTAGGCAGTATTGTCAGAATAACACCTAGAAAAGCCAGATTCTAAAAGAAAGCTATCCATTTTGGCATACCAAGCCCGAGGAGCTTGCTTGAGACCATAAAGAGATTTCTTAAGTCGACATACAAGGCTTGAGTCTGTTTGGATGAAGCCAATGGGTTGTTCCATATAGATTTCTTCATGCAAGTCCCCATGCAAGAAGGCAGATTTAACATCCATCTGATGGAGTTCCCATTTTAAAGAGGCAGCAAGGGAAAGAACAAGGCGGATAGAGTTCATTTTGGCAACAGGGGAGAAGGTTTCAGTGTAGTCAATGCCTTCAACCTATGAAAATCCCTTAGCAACAAGACGAGCTTTATGTTTATCAACTTTCCCATCTGGTCCATACTTGGTTCTGTAACCCATTTACATCTAACAAGTTTGCGTCCCTTTGGTAGAGGAACAAGATCCCATGTATCATTTGCCAACAATGAATGATATTCTTCATTCATAGCTGCTTCCCAATGTGGATGGCCTGAAGCTTCTGCAAAAGTGTCAGGATCATGATTTACTGGAGCTTGAGCCAGTAAAGAAGAGGCTCTTTCAAACTGAGAACGTGTACGTCGCTGATCTGTAGGATCACCGGCAAGATCACCTGCTGCATCCCGAGTAGCACGGACCCATCTTGGAAGTTGAGGATCCTGAAAAGGTGGGGGAGGATTGTCATCCTCACTTTCATCATCTGAAGAAGAAATGTTTTCAAAAGTAGAAGAGATAGGAAGAGGTGGCACATCCGCCGGACTAGGCTCGCAGGCCGATTTATTTTCATCAAATTTTACATCTCTTCTAATGATAACATTTTTGGACTTAAATGGAATAAGTCTATAACCTTTTACATCTTCAGAATATCCAACAAAAGTACATTTCTCACTCTTAGGTTCTAAAGCTTTATGCTTTTCATCTGGAATATGGGCCCATGCTTCACTTCCAAAAATACGAAAGTGACTTACATCTGGTTTAATGGAACTCCAAGCTTCTTCTGGAGTGATATTCTTTAGAACCTTAGTAGGAGTGCGATTTATTATATAATTTGCACAATTAATTGCTTCGGCCCAAAAACTAAGACTGAGTCCTTTAGATTGCAGCATACAATTAGCCATTTCCTTTAAGGTGCGATTTTTCCTTTCAGCTACACCATTTTGTTGTGGAGTGTATGGAACAGTATGTTGCATTTGAATTCCATTTTCGGTGCAAAAGTTGATGAATGTGTTTTTAACATATTCCCCACCATTATCAGTTCTTAGCTTAAGAATTTGATGTCCAGATTGTTTTTCAACAAAGGCTTTGAAGGCCAAAAATGTGTTAAATATTTCGCTCTTGAGTTTTAAGAAGTATACCCAAGTGCGTCTGGAGAAATCATCAATGAAAGTTAAGAAATACTTGCAGCCAGAGAATGAAGCAACAGGAAGTGGACCACATAAATCACTGTGCACAAACTGTAAAGGGGCTGAGGCGTGCCAAGAGGCACGTTTTTCAAAACTGTCCCGATGATGTTTTCCGAGTACACATCCGGAACAAACACCATCTCTGCAAGATACAATAGGAAGACCTGTCACCATATTTTCTTTACATAGATGCTGAAGGGAGCGATAGTTTAAGTGACCAAATCGCTCATGCCAAAGTTTGCTCACTTCATCATTATGAGCAACAAATACTGAGGGAAGATTTGATGACCCAAAGTTGTGAAACCTATACAACCTGTGGAATCATCAGCAATACCAGTAGCTAGTCTGTCTAGGATCTCTTAGGTCCTTAATTACAACATCGTGAGGTGAAAATTCAATGATTTTACCTTCACCTGAATGAGTTATCTGATATAGAGATAGAAGGTTGTAGGATAAGGTTGGAACACATAATACATCATTAAATTGACCATTGTCTATATGAACAGTTCCAGTCCCTACAACACTAAGAGATCTATCATCACCAACATATATATTTTTGGTGTTACAATCATTTAAAGAAGAAAACATGGTTTGTTTTTGGCCATGTGATAAGAAGCTCCAGAATCAATGAGCCACTCATGAGAATGAGAGGAAGAAGATACATTTAGTGCATAGCCAGACCGAGATGCTTGACAACCACATGGAGAAAGTGCCATTCCTGAAGATGAAGTTGAAGTTGAAGAGTGCTCCAAATGGATGTTATGCTTCTTCATTGCTGCTTCCAAGGCTTCCATCTTCTTAAAGCATTTTGATTCTAAGTGGCCATCTCGATTACAAAAGTGGCAATGTCTATCAGTCTTCTTCCCTTTGTTTTTATTTGCCTTATCATTTTGTTGAAATGATTTTTCATTTTGAGTCTGAAATTGCTTAGGACCCTCGTTTGGTTTAGGACCATTCCTTTTAGGATACAACTTTTTAGGATTCTTTGAATTTGGTTGCTGCTGGGCGGCTAACGCTTTCTTAGAAGAGTTTCCAAGATTAAGAAGACCAAGGTGTAAGAGTTTT
>APFE031084423.1:25218-36818 GCA_000404065.3 Pinus taeda | reverse complement strand
TTCTTGGCAAACATCCCAGAGAAAAGTTTGACACCGGCAAGACTCACAGAGCATCCTCTCCTCTAGATCTGATCCATAGTGATCTCATGGGGCTCTTTCCTCATCCTTCCATCAACAAATCAAGGTATGTGCTTACATTTATTGATGATTTCTCACGGTATACTTGGGTGTATCTTCTCAGGAACAAATCTAAAGTTTTTGAGCACTTTGAAGATTTCAAAGCACTAGTTGAGACACAGTCAGAGAGAAAGATCAAAGCCCTCCGTACAGACAATGGGGTGGAATATGTTAACACAGCACTTTGGAACCTTTGCCTTCAGTCCGGCATAGAGTTGCAGTACACAGTTCCATACACTCCGCAACAGAACGAAGTTGCTGAGAGAAAGAACCGATCTCTCAAAGAGATGGCTTCCTGCATGCTGCATGCTAATTGATTGCCTCATAAGATATGGGCCGAAGCACTTAATTGTGCTAACTACATCCATAACAGATCTCCTCATAGGTCTATCAAGGATCAGACCCCCTTTGAGGCCTAGAGCGGCACTAAACCAGAGATCACTCACCTTCGTGTTTTCGGCTCTCGAGCATGGGCCCGGATCCCCTCTGAAAAGAGGAAAGCTCTTGATCCACAGAGCATTGATTGCATCTTTGTTGGATACCATGATGGTGTGAAGGGATATCGACTCCTCATTCCCTCTATGGACAAGCTCATCATTGAGCGAAGTGTCAAATTTGAGGAAAGTATTTCGCATGCACCTCAGTCGCCGCATGCAGACACTTTTTACCTACCTCATGTCCGAGATGATGACTCAGTGCACTCAGATGCAGATACAGATCATACAGATGCCGAGGAAGAGCATGCAAATGCAGAGACAAATTCTTCAAATACAAATCTAGTGCATGCAAATGATGATCCACATCCAAGCCCAGATCGGGCTTCCAACAGTGAATCATATTCCCCTATCATAAATCAGAGAACAAGGAGCTTACAGGAGATATATGCACAAGACCAACCAGCTGCTAGAAACGGTCTTTTGGGGGATAATTCTGATCTGCAGAGGACTAGCTCAGAGTTTATTGAGCCTCCTCTTGTCCTCATTGGGTTTAATATTATTCACTTAGGTTTTTAATCTAAGGGTTCATATTCCTAGATTGTAATATTATTCATAAGGTTTATAATATCAATCATTGTGTTTAATATAAATCCATTGGGTTTCAAATCATGGTCAACCATGGTCCAACATTGCATTGTGACAAAGATTTTTGAATATGACAATCAACCATGGCCCAATGTCAAATTGTGACAAAGATTGTCTCGATATGAAAATCAACCATGGTCAATCATGGTCAACCATTGTCTCACTATGAAGATCAACCATGGTCAACGATGGTCAACCATGGTCGAACATCACATTGTAAGAAATATTGTCACAATATGAAAATCTAATATGGTCAACCATGGTCACATTGTGACAAAGATGATCTTAATATGAAAATCAACAATAGTAAACCTTGGTGAGCCATGTTTATTTTAGGGTTTATAATATTTATCTAAGGGTTTATATACCTTGGGTTTAATATTACTCCCTTGGGTTTATAATCCTTTGGTTTTTATTATTAATTCCTTGGGTTCATATTATCAATCCCTTGGGTTTATTAATATAAGGGTTCATATTTCTAGGGTTTATAATATAATTTCCTTGGGTTTATTGATGCCTTGAGTTTATAATATTAATAATCACTTACATTTATAATATTAATCTCTTGGGTTCTCAAGATTAATCACTTGGGGTTTTAATATTTATCCTTTGACTTTTTAATATTAATCTCTTGAGTTCACAATTAATTAATTAATTGTTAATAATAATAAATAATTTAATCATTAATAATTAATTAGTAATAAATTATTGTAAATGTTATTGTTATTTATATTTTCCAATAAATAATATTGAAAATTAATTATTTTATTCTAAATTAATAGATTAATTATTATAAAAATTAATTAAATAATCATTATTTGTTTATTTTTAATATAAATAAATAAATAAATTGTTATTTATTATTAATTTATTAATAATAGTAACAATTTCAATTAATAACAATGATTTTAATAATTTATTTAGTAATAATAATTATTATTTAAAATGATAATAATAATAATTATTATTAAATAATTTTTCACAATTGAGGTTAGTTGGAGGAGAAGGAGGTTTGAGGACAAAGAGCTAGGGTTTCAAGCTTCTGCAAGTGTTGAAATCCATGGGTGGGTGCAAAGGGGGGATCTCCACTCCTCCTATAGGTAGGCCATGGCCAGCCGAGGTAAGAAACCAATAGAAACTCCCAGAGGTCCTTCAGGAGAAGGGAAAAGGAACATAGAAAAGGAACAAGATTTAACCAAAACAAGGGAGGACAATATAAAGAAAGAAAATGAGGAAGACGAAAAGAAACATGGAGCAGAAAACAAAGTGCAAAAGGGGCCATGTAAACCCAAGGCTGAGGTTACACCAAGAGTAGTTTTAAATGATCCTGCTCTCTAGGCGCACAGGGACCACATGCAGACCTATGCCATCATTTGTAAATTCATGGGATTATGGCCCACTGAAAAGGCACTACAAGCATGGATTAAATACCACTGGAAACCAAAAGGAAGCATAGACCTACATCTTGGGTCAAAGGGTTTCTTCACTGTGGTCTTCACAAATATTGATGACAAAGACAGAGTGTTTGAAGGAGGGCCCTACTTCTATGCAGTAGCAGGCCTCTACATGCGGCCATGAATGATGAATTTTGTCCCAAAGCGAGAGACTTTCACTTTGGTCCCAGTTTGGGTAAGACTCTACTCCCTACCTCTTGATTACTAGCAAACGGAATCTTTATCTACCATAGGAAACAAATTAGGGCGTTTTGGAAAATATACTTCCTTCGCACGAATATGTGTGGAGATGGATCTCTCTAGAGCTCTACTGGATGAGGTCATCTTGGAAGTTTTTGATGAAGAATGGGTGCAAACAGTAGATTATGAACATATTCCTTTCAGATGTCGCAGGTGCCATGAGCATGGACACCTATTCAGAGACTGCCCTCTAGTAAAATAGAGAACAAAAGTAAAGCTACCACAGTGAAAGACACAGAAGGGCAACAGGTCAGTCTAAATAGGTTCTGAGTACTTGAAGAAGAGGAAGAGACAACAAAGGCAGATCAGGTAATGGAAGGAAGCCCTAGGGAGAAGGAGAAAGAAGAAGATAGTGAACAAACACAGGATATTAATAAATAGAAAGAGACTATGCTTTGCGATGTAGAACTGGAAATGGACCAAGAAATGACCCAGAGTGAGATGGAAATGGAGGATCATGAACTACAGGAGATTCCTAATAGAGAACACCTAGATCTAGAAGGGTTCTTGAAACAGGGGACCATGGGAGGGGTAGACTCACTACCTCAAGAAGAGTTCAATAGAGTACAGTAGTTGTTCCTATGGAAAACTCAGGCTAGAGGGCTGGAAAGGCAAAGAAACAATGAAAGGCAAGGCAACGAAGGTGTGAAAACTATGAAAACCACATCAGGATTAGCTCCTAGAAACCCTGGAAAGAAAAGAGTCAGAAAAAAGTATACTGAATTATTTATGGAATGTGGAAAGCTAATGATAGATTCAGGTAAGATGAAAGACCTAACCAACTACTCCTTTACAAATCTTTCATAATTAACTTCGCGTCTTGGAATATCATAGGTCTAGGTAGTAAAAGAAAACAAAGAATACTTAGCAATATAATGAAACAAGAAGCTCCAGATATGATCTTTATCTAGGAAACTAAATGTTCCATTCAAAAAATAAAAGAAATTCACAACAAATGCATCAATAAATTTGAGTTTCTAGAAGTCAAAGCAGATAATATAGCACGAGGAATACTCACTCTTTGGAACCCCCAAACTATTGGCATAATAGATGCTGAGGCATCTAGGAATTATTTATCAATGGTTATTCAACTTGTGGGAGATAGGGAGACTTATCTGGTCACGAATGTTTATGGACCCCAAAGACTAGATGATATACTCAAGTTTCTAGATTCTCTTGTGGATCTAAGAGATAGACATGCAGGAGTACCATGGATCATGGGTGGGGACTTCAACATGATCAAATCTCTTTTAGAGAAAAAGGGGGGAACCAAAACTTTAAGCAAATACTCTATATCATTTCAAACCTTTATAGATAATATGAAGCTAGTTGACACTCATATGAGTAATGGCCTCTTTACATGGAATAATAAAAGAGGAGGAGAGTCTCAAGTAGCTGCAAAGTTAGATAGATTCATAATCTGAGAGGAACTTATGCTCACCGACAAGGAAATGATAGTGAGAATTCTCCCCTTTAGAGGCTCAGACGATTGGCCTATACAACTTTAGGTTCAGGGCATTAGTAACCCTAAGAATAGACCTTTTAGATTTGAGAATATCTGGCTCACCGACTTAGATTTCATCAGCAACATTTCAAAATGGTGGACAAAAGATCTGCATATTCAGGGTACAAGAATATTTCTGCTACATAAAAGACTAAAGCACATCAAGCTCAGACTCAAAGACTGGAACAAGAATGAATTTCGCAATAATTTTGAAGCAAAATAAAACTGTTGAAGACAAAATGCAGGAACTCAATCAAGCCCTTATCACGGATGGCTTTGATAGAATTGGAAATCATCAAGTCACCAATCATCATCAATACTGGGAGAACTTATGTAAACAAGAGGAAATATTTTCGAGACAAAAATCTAGAGTTCAACGGCTAAAAGAAGGGGAGCGAAACACTAGATTTTTCCATAGATCCACCATGGCGAACAGATCTCATAATAGGATTTCTTCGATCAAGGACCAGGGAGGTCATCTACTTAATTCCCATGAAAATATAGAAACTGCATTAGTTCAACACTTTCGAGGTATAGCAAAGGAAACCATTTCAGACATAGATCATTTGTATTAATCTTGTCTATTGGTGCTTCTTAATTTTTGAAGTTTATGGATTTGTTAAAATTATTTCTCTAATTTAATAATCTTTTTATATACTATAACTTTTATTAGTAAAATATATGTTTAATTTTGATTTCTAGTTTCATAGAACAAGAAAATAAGTACATCCTTAAGTCATGATGCAAGTCACTTTAATATTGAATATGGAAAAATTCCAATCATGATTCATATTGGCTTGTAAAAAATGTATTTTAGTGTAATCAAGACGTATATTATTATAATTCAACTTTAAAAATAAATTATTTGAATTCTAAATTCATCCATATTATAATAACACACACACACACACACACACATATATATATATGAAAATTTTTGTGACCCACCCATATATCATTGCACGGACAACTTCTTTAAGTATTTCATTCAATTTTTTATCTCAAGATTCAATTAAAAAACACAAATATGATTGAAAAAAGTTTTATTTAGTTTTAATATTAAAATATGTCATGTAAAAAACAAATAGGGTTTTTTCAACATCATTTATTTTGAGATTATCTACAAGAGCTTAATCATAACATGATATTAGTCAATTGTATTGAAATTTAATATATAGGACAAACAACAATATATGGCGACATTTTATAATTGTATATAATGTTATCAATTGATCCAAGGGACAATTTAGTGCTCAAAATTCAAAGCACATGATAGAGCTCGAAACCTATATGATTAGATAAATCTCAGTGATCTGAATCCAACGCAACATGTTTCACTCAAAATTGATATCGTATGCTCCCCATATCGTGTTTGTATCGAATTATCAAATAGTGAAATTTTTACAGAATTGATAGGTGACTAGACATTTTGGGCCAGTGGTAGGATGCAACTTTGCCAATCCTGATTCGTCCAAAAATTTCAAGTTTGATTGGCATAGATTTTTTTAATGTTTATGGTTCGAAGTTTTTTATTAATAGTTTGGGTTATTGACTATGTTTGGAGGACCAATGGTGGGAGGCCACATGGGCCAACAGGAGGCAACCACGTGGCCTCCGAGGGTTAGTCCAATTTTTTTGTGAAGGGACAAAGCTTTCCATGAGAATCGAACCAGTGACCAAGCAACAAACACTACAGGGCTCAACCAACGTGCCACAACATGTTTCTTAACAAAGTTAGTTTGTGACATGTATTTGATATTTAATGCATTGCATATTGGAGGTTGGGGTCAGGGCTAAGCCCCAACCCTGGTCCCCATTCCCACATGATCACATGTAGGGACCATGGGCTAGGGCTTAGCCCCAGCCTCGTCATCACAACTTGCAATACAACTACCGAGAGCCAGAACCATGGCGGAAGTTGGAATGGGGGCCATCCAAAGGCTATATGCGGCCCCATGTAACCACACTGGAGTAGAGAGGAGTGGGGGTAGTGATCCAGGTGGATATTGGTGGCCACCTGCCAAGTCCACCTGGACCCCCACCATTGTTTCTCACATTTTCAGTTTCCTTAATTGTAGCACAACTTACTATTTTTAGTAGTTTTTCGGGTCCTGAAATTCCAGAGCCGTTTTGAGGCCCTAAACGACATTTTTTGGGAAATACGGGGGCAACATGGGTCCATGGATTGATGTTGCCCTTCCCAAAGTGGTAGTGCTCGGATAGATCATTCTAGCGAGCTATTGTACACGTCAAACGGAGATCGTATGCCAAAGTTATGACCCCGAGAAGTTGATGTACCAATTTACCCAAACGGGGCCCACAGTTTAGCGTTTCATCTTCTAGGGTTAGGTTTTGGAATGTTAAGGATTTTCCATTATTTATCAACAATAAATAGGCCTTCGAGCCTCATTGTAACATAGTTCAGAGGCATGTAGCCACCACACATCTCTTCTCAGAGATAAGCTACCTTCGCCCTAGCTGGTTTATTTCCATTACTATTTGTAAGCATATTTCAATATTTAAAATTAATGAAATGAAGTATTATTTCTGCTACATATATGTGTTTATGGTTATCTATGTAATTTGTTGCTTTCCTATTTAAGTCTGGATGAGTGGTATCAGAGCAGTTTACTTTTTCTCTGTTTTTCTTTGCATGTCCCCAATGAGGTCGGGATATAAGGAGTTAGGGCTTGAACTGGTCAAACCATTGCAAGGCCAGCCTCGCAAATCCCAATAGCCTCCCATGGTAGATGAGAAGAAAGACAGGGGGCAGGAGATCCTATCAAAATCTTGCTCAAAGAAGCCCTCGAGCGACAACGAAACGCAATGATGGACAACTTTGCCCAGATCCTTCAAAACCTACCCAGAAGTGACGCATCGGCTTCCAGCAGCTACTCTAGGAACACCACACCCTTTAAGGTACAAGTTAATTTTGAAATCCCCATATTCGAGGGTTAGATAGACGCAAATGCCGTAGATAAATGGTTAAATCTGCTAAAGGATTATTTTTCTGTTCATGAATTTTCGAGTCGGGAAAAGATTGTTTTCGCTCTTCTCAAAGCAACCCCCCACATCAAGGACTAGTGGGAAACCTACTGCGAGCAGAAGGATGAAAATAACGGCTCACTATTTTCAGCCGCACCCACCTGCAATTCATTCTGGGATGCCATCAAGGAGCAGTACTACCTTGTTGGAAGCTATGAGGATGAATACATAAAGTGGACCATGCTGCGGCAAGGAAGGGACCAAGATGTGCTGGAGTTCACCAATATTTTCCATACCCTTCACACAAAGTTGGGTATCAAGGATTCGGAACATCATTTGATACTCAAATACTGTGGTTGCCTGCATAAGTACATCCAGGAAGAAATATAATTCCTGAACATCTCCTTGCTTGGCACAACATACCGATATGCTGTGAAGGTCGAGCAAAAGTTTAAACAAAAGAAGCGAGACTTTGGATATGTGAATCTAAAGCAAGGGAAAGGTGCCCCTAAACCACAGAACAAAGGACAAAGCCAAGGTGGGTTAGCCCAAGACAACCCGCCGAAGCTGCAAGAAAATAACAATGTCGTGAAGCTGAAAAAGGACACGAGAAAATGGCGTGAGTTCCATAAAAGCTCCACTCACAACACAAGCGATTGTCGCGCCAAGCAGTCACTGGTGGCTGAGCTAAATGTTTCAAAATCAAATGCATGTTTCGACTCTGAGTCAGAACTAGACAAGGGGAATGATAAAGGGAAGTAGATCATTGATGCGGATCCCAACGCCACTATTGCTACTACCAAGATCCAGAAAAAAGAACCTGGAGATCTAGAGGAGGAGGAACATCTCTTCCACTCCCAGATGTGGGTAAAGGGCTCCCCGCTACAGTTCATTATCGATAGCGGGAGCCAAAAGAACCTCATTTCAACAGAGGTTGTGAAGCAGTTGGGCTAGCTGACCACAACACATCCACAACTGTACACCATCGGGTGGCTTCACCAAGGACGAGATCTTCGCGTGAGCCAGCAATGACACCTTCCATACAACATCAAGCCCTTCACGGATGAGGTATTGTGTGACATTTCTCCCCTTGAAGTTTGTGATGTATTATTTGGACAACCATACTTGTGGAAGTGATATGTTGTGTATGAATCAAGGCCCCGTGATGTTATTATTACATTGGTAAATAAGTTGTACAGGATACCACAGGTAGAACTGTCTACCGCCATCTCTTTTATTACTGTAAAACAATGCAGTAAGCTCATTTCCAAAACTAGGAATTTTTTTTTCCTGATGATATGCCCTCAAGGAAGGAAGAAGACGGTGGCCACGACCTCCAGACAAGGCCCCTCCACATGACAACTACAGATGGACAAGGTCGTGGAGGAGTACGAGGACATCTTCACCTCTCTCACAGGGGTTCCTTTGCACTGTCAGGTCAAGCACTCCATCGATTTGACCCCAGGTGCACTGCTACCCAATGGACCAATTTATTGGTGCTCCATTATGAAATCAAGAGGTAGATTCAGGAGCTCCTGCAAAAAGGTCACATTCGTCCGAGTTCATTGCCTTGTGGGAGCTCGATCGTGTTGGTACAGAAGAAGGATGGGACTTGGAGACTCTGTATTGACTACCGGGAACTGAAAAATATCACTGTTTGTAATAGGTACCTGATCCCATGGATTGATGACCTCCTGGACCAACTAAAGGGGGAAAATATTTTAGCAAGATCGATCTGAAGTTAGGATATCATCAGGTACCAATCAAACCCTCTGATGTGTGGAGGATTGCCTTCAAAGCCAAGGAGGGCCTTTTTGAATGGTTGGTTATGCCTTTCAGGTTGACAAATGCTCCTGCAACCTTCATGAGGCTAATGGATGACATCTTGCAGCCATTCACCAACTCATTTGTAGTGGTATACTTGAATGACATTCTGATCTTCAGCCAGAGTTGGGAAGAGCACCTCCACCACATTCGACAAGTTCTCCAAACACTACGGCAACACAAGCTATGTGCCAATTTGGAGAAATGCACTTTTGGCATGACCCAGGTTTAGTATCTGGGATACATTGATGATGAACAAGGGGTGCATGTGGATCCAGCCAAGATCCAAGTAATTCGGGATTGGCCATCTCCAACCACTCTCAGAGAGCTCCATAGCTTTCTAGGTCTTGCCAACGTCTACCGCAGGTTCGTGTTGGGGTTTTCTCATATCACTTGGCCCTTGAGTCAAGTCACCAAGGGAGGAGTGAAAGCAAAATTCTTTTGGTCTGAATCTCAACAAAAGTCATTCATATAGTTGAAAGATCACCTCTGCACAACACCAGTGCTCGCGTTACCAGATTTACAACAACCACCTGAGGTTGAGACAGATTCCTCTGATTATGCTATTGGGGCAGTCCTTACTCAACACAGGCATCCAGTGGCATATCACAGTAAAACACTTTCAGACACAGTCCGAAAGTATCCCACTTATGATAAAGAGATTTATTCCATTGCACAGGCCTTCCAATAATGGAAGCATTACATTTTGGGGAAGGAAAAAGTCATCCACATAGACCACTAGCCCTTGTAGTTCATACAGGCCCAAGGGAAATTGTAGAATGATCGCCATCAGAAGTGGTCTACATACCTACAATAGTTCCATTTCAATATCAAGTATAAGAAGGGTAGCACCAATAATGTTGCAGATTGCCTCAGTTGACCACTGATCATGGCGTTAACCACCGTGCTCAACTCTTGTGGGCATGAGACTTCTGATTGACCACTTCTCTACAAAACCAACCCAGAATTCGGCCACACATACCAGACACTCTTAAAGGGTTGGCATGTTCCAGATTTTCACCTCCAGGATGCCATGTTATGCCACGTGGGTCACCTTTGTGTTCCTTCAAGCGAGCGTGCCAAGATGATTTGGGAAGCACACTACAGTTGGGTTGTTGGGCAATTCGCGGTCGAGAAAATGGTGGCAATACTGCAAAAGTATTTCTATTTGCCGAATCTTCGACAGGATGTTGGGAAGTACATCAGATCATGTACTGCTTGTGCCATTTCTAAACCGACCATCAGGAAGCAAGGACTCTATACCCTGCTGCCTACCCCTAGCCGACCATGGGAATCCATCTCCATTGATTACATGTCAGGCCTTCCTTCCACTAAGCATGGAAATGACAGTGTTTTTGTCATTGTCGACAAGTTCTCGAAGATAGAAATTATGACAGCCCGCAAGGAGAATATCATAGCAGAGGGCACTGCTAAACTCTTCTTTGAACGAGTGTGGGTGCACTTTGGGATCCCACAGTTTATCATCTCAGATCAGGACAGTCGGTTCCTCAGTACATTTTGGTCTAGTATCTGGTCAATGCTAGACACCAAAATCACTAAGGCCACAGCCTTCCATCCTCAAACTGATGGCCAGACAGAGGTTGTCAATAGGATGATTGTACACATTCTGTGCATGTACAACTCAAAGCATCCATGCACATGGGACGAGAACCTCCCCTATGTCTAGCATAGCTACAACCGAGCTCTTCACAGCTCAACTGGCCACAGCCCTTTTCAGGTGGGCTCGAGATTCCAACCACTATGCCCCATTGATGTGGTCATGCCACTTACAGCTACTCACACAGATTTGGCTCATGTCCAGTCCGAAACAGATAAGGCAACTAGCTTCATTGATCACATCCAACATTTCGCCAGCAGGTCCATGACATTCTGAAGAAATCAAATGCCAAGTACAACCAGCGACATGATCAACATCGGGTGCCACACAAGTTTCAGGTGGGCGACAAAGTCTAGTTGCATTTGCAAAAGGAATGCCTTACTGGAGCCTATCGAAAACTCAGACCAATTCACTATGGTCCTTACACCATTACTAAGGCTGTGGGAGGAAATGAATTTGAGCTCATCATTCCTCCATTCCTTGGCATGCACCCAGTGTTCAATGTGGACCGCCTTCGGCCATACTTTCCACCATTGCTAGACACATCCGACATTGCAAAACAACTCACACCCACAGAATTAAATCCATATTGCATGGAACATGCTGCAACTGATCGGATCATGGACACACAAATCAAGAACACTTGCCAACAGAATATCCAACTGTATCGAGTTGTTAAAGAAGGCCAACTCCTTCACCAGGGCAAGTGGCTCACTAGGGACCAAGTTTAGCAAAAGTTTCCTCATCTCATGGAGGAACTCAACGCAATGGGGACC
>APFE031084423.1:0-24996 GCA_000404065.3 Pinus taeda | reverse complement strand
ATTGCTTCCTAAGGGGGGAGGAATGATCCAAGTGGATATTGGTGGGCACCTGCCAAGTCCATCTGGACCCCCACCATTGTTTCTCTCAACATTTTCAGTTTCCTTAATTGTAGCAGACCTTACTATTTTTAGCAGTTTTTTGGGTCTTGAACTTCCGGAGCCATTTTGAGGCCCTAAACGATGTTTTTTGGGAAATCTAGGGGCAACATGCGTACATAGATTGATGTTGCTCTCCCCAAAGTGGTAGTGCTTGGATAGATCTTTCTAACAAGCTATTGTATGCGTCAAACAAAGATCGTATGCCAAAGATATGACCTCAGGAAGTTGATGTACCAATTTACCCAAACGGAGCCCACAGTTTGGTGTTTCATCTTCTAGGGTTAGGTTTTGGAATGTTAAGGATTTTCCATTGTTTCTCAACAACAAGTAGGCCTTTGAGCCTCATTGTAACATAGTTCAAAGGCATGTAGCCATCACACATCTCTTTCAGAGATAAGCTACAAGCGCCCTAGCTGGTTTATTTCCATTTTTATTTGTAAGCATATTTCAGTATTCTAGATTATTGAAATGAAGTATTATTTCCACTGCATATATGTGTTTATGGTTATCTCTGTAATTTTTTGCGTTCCTGTTAAGTCAAAATTAGTGGTATTAGAGCGGTCTGCTTTTTCTCTGTTTTTCTTTGCATGTCCCCAACGAGGTCGGGATATAAGGAATTAGGGCTTGAACTCGTCAAACCTTTGTAAGAGAAACCTCGCAAATCCCAACGGCCTCCCATGGCGGATGAGAAGAAAGACGAGGGGGCAGGAGACCTTATCAAAATCTTGCTCGAAGAAGCCCTCGAGCGACAATGGAATGCGATGATGGACAGCTTTGCCCAGGTCCTTCAGCGGCTACCCAGAAGTGACGCATCAACTTCTAGCAGATACTCTAGAAACGCCACGCCTTTTAAGGTACAATTTAATTTTGAAATCCCCATATTCGAGGGTCAGATAGACACAAATGCCATAGATAAATGGTTAAATCTGCTAAAGGGTTATTTTTTTGTTCATGAATTTTTCAGTCGGGAAAAGATTGTTTTCACTCTTCTCAAAGCAGCTCCCCATGTCAAGGACTGGTGGGAAACCTTCTGCGAGTAGAAGGATGAAAATACCGGCTCAGTATTTTCAACTGCACCCACTTGGAATTCAATCCGGGATGCCATCAATGAACAGTACTAACCTATCGGAAGCTATGAGGATGAATACATAAAGTGGACCATGCTGCGGCAACGAAGGGACCAAGATGTGCCAAAGTTCAGCAATATTTTCCATACCCTTCGCACAAAGTTGGGTATCAAGGATTCAAAACATCATTTGATACTCAAATACCATGGATGCCTGCACAAGTACATCCAAGAAGAAATAGAATTCCTGAACATCTCCTCGCTCAGCACAGCATATTGATATGCCATCAAGGTCGAGCAAAAGTTTAAACAAAAGAAGCGAGACTTTGGATCTTCGAATTTGAAGTAAGGGAAAGGTGCCCCTAAACCACAGAACAAAGGAAAAAGCCAAGGTGGGGCAGCCCAAGACAACCCACCAAAGCTGCAAGCAAAGAACAACGTCGCGAAGACGAAAAAGGACACAGGAAAATGGTGTGAGTTCCATAAAAGCTCCACTCACAACACAAGTGAGTGTCAGGCCAAGCAGTCACTGCTGGCTGAGCTAAAGGTTTGCAAATTAAATGCATTTTCCGACTTTGAGTTAGAGACCAACAAGGGGAATGATAAAGGGAAGTAGTTCATTGATGCAGATCCCAATGCCACTGTTGCTACTGCGAAGATCCAGAAAAATGAACCCGAAGATCCATAGGAGGAGGAGCGTCCCTTCCACTCCCACATTTGGGTAAAGAGCTCCCAACTACAGTTCATTGTCGATAGCGGGAGCCAAAAGAACCTCATTTCGGTAGAGGTTGTGAACTGGTTGGGCTTACTAACCACAACACATCCTCAACCATACACCATCCGGTGGCTTCACCAAGGATAGGGTCTTCGCGTGAGCCAGCAGTGTCGCCTTCCATACAACATCAAGCCCTTCACGGATTAGGTATTGTGTGACATTGCTCCCCTTGAATTTTGTGATGTATTATTATGACAACCATACTTGTGGAAGCAACATGTTGTATATGAATCAAGGCCCCGTGTTGTTATTATTACATTGGGAAATAAGTTGTACAGGATACCAAAGGTAGCATCACCTACTACCATCTCTTTGATTACTACAAAACAATGCAGTGAGCTCATTTCCAAAACTGGGAAATTTGTTTTCCTGATGATATGCCCTCAAGGAAAGAAGAAGACGGTGGCCACGTCTTCCAGACAGGGCCCCTCCACACGACAACTTTAGATGGACAAGGTCGTGGAGGTTTATGAGGACATTTTCACCTCTCCTGCTGGGGTTCCTTTGCACCATCAAGTCAAGCACTCCATCGATCTGACCCTAGGTGCACCGCTACCTAATGGACCAATTTATCGGTGCTCCGTTCTAGAGAATGATGAAATCAAGAGGCAGATTCAGGAGCTGCTGCAGAAAAGTCACATCTGTGCAAGTTCATCGCCTTATGGGAGCCCGATCGTGTTGGTATAGAAGAAGGATGGTACTTGGAGACTCTGTATTGACCATCGAGCATTGAACAAGATCACTTTCTGTAATAGGTACCTGATCCCACGGATTGATGACCTCCTAGACCAACTAAAGGGGGAAAAATATTTCAGCAAGATCGATCTAAAGTCAGGATATCACCGGGTACCAATCGAACCCTCTGATGTGTGGAAGATGTCCTTCAAAAGCCAAGGAGGTCCTTTTCAAATGGTTGGTTATGCCTTTCGAGTTGATGAATGCTCCTGCAACCTTAATGAGGCTAATGGATGACATCTTGCGGCCATTCACCAACTCATTTGTAGTGGTATACTTGGATGACATTATGATATTTAGCCAGAGTTGGGAAGAGCACCTCCACCACATCGAACAGGTTCTCCAAACAATGGAGCAACACAAATTATCACTTGTTTAAAGATGGGATTGAGTAAATTGTTAGAGAACATAGCAAGAAGTTGAATTTATCTCTTGTGAATGATGAACAAATAAAGAGATTTGTAAATGCTAGTCAGAATTTTACATTGTTGATGATTAAACATAAATATGTTGATGAATCTGAAGCTTTCCAAGGATATGAATCGAGTTTGAAATATGATTTCATTGAGGTTGTTAATCCATATGATAATATTTTTTAGGAATCTAACATGTTGTCTCCTAAAAGAGGAAAACAACATGAAGTTCATTTGCAACAAATTGCATCATTGTTGAACATTGGTATGAACAAGATGCCATTGTTAATGAATGCAAGGGTCAAAAATCAAATGCAAAATCTATTTCACAAAAAGCACATTGGTTTTAAAATATATTCTTGTGGGTTTCATAATGTTTTGGCTTTGAGGAAGAATGGTGCATGTCGATGGCAATCACATTTGGTAAAGACTCAAGACAAGTGCAAGGCTAGACATGCTAAGAATCATTATGACTATAGTGTTGAAGGTGAAGTGAACTTGAAATTGAATAAGTCTTCTTTGATTAAAGATCGAGGAGAGAATGTTCATATTTCTTTAACAAAAGTTTTATCTTCTAAACATCTGGAAGAATTGCAGAAAGGTCCTATGTTTTACAGAAAGACAAAGACTTCAAAAGTGAAGTACCTTCATGAGAAGCTCAAAGAGACAAAAACAAACAAATCCAAATGATTTAGGTTCGAAGGGTGAGGGAATTGTAGCCTCATCTATTTGTTAACTAAAAATGAGATTTTGGAGGTCCAAAAGCTTCCGTTGGGGAGGAGCGATCCAAGGGATCAATTTGGTGCTCAAAATTCAAAGTGTGTAACCGAGCTCAAAACCTATACGATTGGATAAATCTCAACAATCAGAATCCAACACAACTTGTTTCACTCAAAACCAATATCATATGCTCCAAATATCATGTTCTAATCGAATTCTCAAAAATGCAAAAATTTGTGGGATTGACAGGTGACTAGACATTTTGGGCCAGTCGCAGGCTGCCACTTGGAACTCCTGATTGGTACAAAAATTTCAAGTTTGATTGGCTCATAAATTTTTAATCTTTATGGTTTGAAATTTTTTATTAATATTCTGGGCTACTAATTGTGTTTGGAGGACCAATGGTGGAAGGCCACGTGAGCCAATAGGAGGCAACCACATGGCCTCTTATGGTTAGTCCAAATTTCTTTGTGAAGGGGCCAAGCTTGCCATGAGAATCAAACTCGCGACCAAGAAACAAACACTACATGCCTCAACTAACACGCCACAACATGTTTCTTAACAACCTTAGTTCGTGACTTGTATTTGAAGCTTAATGCATTGCATATTTGAGGATGGGGTCAAAGCTAAGCCCCAACCCTTGTCCCTGTGCCGACATGACCATGGGGCGGGACCATGGGCTAGGGCTTAGCCCCAGTGCCATGGTCACAACTGGAAATACAACAACCAGGAGCTAGAACCATGGTAAAAGTTGGAATGGGGGTCAACCTCAGGCCATATCTGGCCCGATGCAACCACACTGGAGTAGAGAGGAGTGGGGGCAAAAAATTAACGTAAACCCATAGTCACATGTGACCCCAAGTGACCACTGGCAAAGGAGTGGAGGGGGCAAACCTCGGGCCATATGGCCTGTTATATGACCATGTCTGCTAACAAAAAGGAGTGTGCCCGATATTAAGGCCTTAACGTGGGAATACAACACCTAATCCCTAGTTTTATGGGCATGGTATGACCAAGTGCTAGGCTTTGAGGGCCCAACTGGGGGGGGTGGGCAATTATCTCTGGCCCCTCGGCATGTGGCCCTCATATGACTGAAAATTTCGTAACTTGGGGGTTAATGGATAGTTTAACTGTTTGACAAATTCGCCCATCAGGTAGGATTGTAGGCCAGGTTTGCATGCTAATTTCGAGTTTGGGGCACTCAAGCTAGATTTGGGTCAAATTATAGGATGGTTAGCTATGAAAATTGGGAAAAACTGTAACAGGCAAAACTTTTTCATTTTTTGGCCAATTGAGGTGCAGAAAGAACCCAAATGGGGGTTTTTTTATAGTTTTGGATCCATTGGAGACATTTTTTTTTATTATGAGCATTTTAAAGCCATGAAAACACAAATTTGAGCATTGAATGAAAGAGGCCATGCATTGGAAGTTGGACTAGGAGATGTAGCCTAGGAGATGTAGCCTAGGGGTGAACTCCTTTATCATGTTTGTTGTTATGTGTTTCTGATATGGTATTTTGTCTTTATTTTGGCTATTAATTAAGTTTAAAAAATCACTTGCTTATGTTTTTGTAACTTGATCCATTACCCATAACACATAAAATTTCACTTGTAATTTGTATATCACCTTCAAGTTTCAATTACATATCATCAAATTTCGTAAATTTAGAAGTAGTTATCCAAGTATTTCAATCAATTCCTTATGATGGAAATTTAAGTTTTACGCAATTTTTAAAAGCTCAAATATGATTGAAATAAGATATATTCAATTTTAAAATATGTGGAGATGTAAATGTTACAAATACAAGTTCTATTCGATTTTATTTTGTTTAAGGTTATCTATAAAAGGTTAGTCATAATGCACATCATCAATAATTTTTTGTGCTTACATTGAAATCAATGCACAATGTTAAACTAATTGCCTTGAAATTAATGTACACTGTATATCTAGTTACATCATTTATAAAAGATGAGCATATTCGTTGAAATCAATCCATCTAATGCAAGCAATCAAATTGGATGAGAAATAAACATCTACAAGTATAAAATCAATGCGTCTAATGAAATCTCAATCAAACAAGTTTATAAATTAAAATATTTAATGAAATGAATGCATCTAATGAAAACAATGAAATAGAATTATAAATCAACATCTACACAGAAATAAATGCATCTAATTTGCAAGAAATCAAATAGGATTAGAAATCAACATCTATACACTGAAATCAATGCATCGACTAGTGCAAGAAACTTTCTTCCCTTTCTCTCCCCCCTCCATCTTTATTGATATCTCCCTCCATCTCTCCTTTTTTTTCTCTATCTCACCCCCCAAAAACACACACTCTCTCTCTCTTCATATCTATCTATATCTCCCTTTGTCTCTCCTTCTTCATCTCTCTATATCATCCCACAAAAATACACATTGTTTCTCACCCCCCAGATTCACACGCTCTCTCTCTCTCTCTGCATATCTATCTATATCTCCCTATGTCTCTCCTTCTTCATCTCTCTATATCAGCCCACAAACATACACATTATTTCTCCATATATATCTATATCTACCTCCCTCTCCCTCTCCCTATCCCTCACCCTCTCTCTCTCTTCCCCTCCTTTCCCTCTATCTCCCCTTCTATTTCTCTTCCCTCATATGCTCCTCTCTCCCTCTCTCTCCATCTCCCTTGCCACTCTCTCTCCATCTTTCCCTCTCTATATGTATTTCTTCTTACCTCCCTCTCTCTCCCCCGGCAACTCCATCTCTCTCTCTCTTCCTTTCTCTCCCACCTCCCTATGTCTCTCCCCTGTGTCGCTCACTTACTCTCTCACTCTTGAGCTTCATCCGACAACTCGGTTGACTATCTCACTCCCTCTCTCATTCTCTCTCCCCCTTCTCTCCATCTCTCCTTCTTTGTCTTTATATCTCACCCCCAAATATACATATTATCTCTCCATCTCTCCCTTGTCACTCCTCTTTTTCTCTCTCTATATTTTTTGAAAATATTCTTGTTGATTTTGGGTAGCATCAGATGTGCTCTAGCTATAAAATTTTGTGGAGAGGCTAGAACACATGAGATCTCCAACGCCCAGAAATTATTTGGAGAAATTCCACCCAGATGAGAAATTATTAAAATAATTAATATTTTTAATGGGTTGCTTAGTCTAAACATAGGAAAATAAAAATATTAATGTGCATTAATAATAATATGGGTGAGAAACTTCTAAGTGATGAGGATCAAGTCTGTTTTAATCTTTGTCGTTGATTAGGGACTTAATCTCGATCATTGATTCATCAACCAGAAAAATATAAGAGGAGGCTTGAGGGTTAGTTGGAGATAAACCAAGTGATCAAATAAGTTCGATTTTTTTGGGGTGTGGTTTGCTGAGAAAACTGAACTGGTGATTTGAGTTGCAGCGAAGAGGTAGGGATAGTTCAAGTTGGAGGAATTTCTCTGAGACCTCGAATACACTGCAAAGAGAGGAATAGATAAGCTAGAGGAGGCAAAGTAGACCAAGGGAGCCTAACATTGTGCGAAAAGGGCCCACGCATTTCCTGACGCAATGCCAACGCAGGGGAGGAGATGCACTCCTACAGAAGTTTGAATTCATCTAGGGAGCAGCAGGATCAACCAAGAATGCTGACGTCAGAGCTCTAGGAGGTAGAGGAGGCAATGCAAAGCTGATGTAGTGTCTCACTGTGCTCCACGCAGGCCCACACAACTAATGCGAAGGGGAAGCACAGTCATAGCTAGGGATAGTTAGTTCAGTTTCCATATTGAAGGTATTTTTCAGGTGAAGTGAGGTAATCTCACTTAGGTTTCTACTAGTATATTTTATCTCTGTAACCTGATATTCATGAGGGTGTCTAGAGTTGTATTAAGAACTACGTAATAATAGAAAACCCTCGGAGTTGTTGAATCAGTTTTACGGCTTTGGGTTTTTTCAGGGACATTTGTCCAAAAATAACAGTGTCCCTTGTGTTTTTATCTCATATCTATTTTAGTTTATGATATGTATGTCAGTGTAGTTTTCAGTAGTGTTTTTCATCACTGTTTATAAATTAAACAACTTGTTGAATGTAATAAACAAGTAGGAGATGATAAACCAGTGATTGCATTAGGATTTCTTATGTGTAGATTCAGAAATTTTCACATGGTATCAGAGCATTACAAATCATAGGTCACTGAATACATCATCTAGGAGATTAAATGAATTTGCTACAAAGAAGGAGTTGGCCTGAGTGACAATGTTCTTTCAAAGGCAGAGGAGCAACTGAAGGAGTGATGCAGAGCTAGAGAAGTGATTGCATCAGCATTTCGAGTCTATAGAGGGTGACATAGTACTTGAGAGGATCTCATGCAATGATTACGTTACCTCCTTGGGCCTGTGCAGAGACTGAGAGGCTCAAATCAGTCAGTTGTTGGGGCTTGAGGAGTAGCGAAAATCAGTGGAGCGAGTGGGATGTTGTTGTTGTTGGTGTAGAACAGTGTCTATGTAGACAAAGCTGAG
This sequence comes from Pinus taeda, assembly GCA_000404065.3. NCBI lineage: Eukaryota > Viridiplantae > Streptophyta > Pinopsida > Pinales > Pinaceae > Pinus > Pinus taeda. The sequence continues at coordinate 16,686 of APFE031084423.1, read as the reverse complement.
GTAGAGGGAGTCACTGTCTTAGAAAATTTCTAGCCAAAGAAATCTAGATCTGGGTTGCAGTAGCAAAGGAGGATTGGAAAGGAGTGATTCAACATTTGGCTAAAGGAATTCCCTAAAGGAAATTAGGACTCAGAGGGAGTCTAGAGTAGCTTGTTTCTTAGAGGATTTCTAGTTCCAAAGAAATCTAGATCCAAGACTTGCTTGTTTAACATCATGAGACGGAGAAAAGAACCAATCTTATATTTGTTGAGCAGAGATGGCAGTCAATGGACTAGGGATCAGGATAGATTGGATGGACTATCCAATTTTGTCATCTAGAAGGCTAGGATCCTGAAAATCCTAGACAAGAACCACATCAAGCACTATGCCTTGAAGGTAGTTTTTGTTCCAGTCAATGTTAATTCACTGCAGAAGTACGAGGAGGCCCACGCAAAGGCTAAATGCATGATTCTAGATGGGGTCAAAGATCATGTTGTCCCACACATTGCTGAGAAGGAAACAACAAGGGAGATGTGGGAAATACTCACCACCTTATACTAGGGGACTTCTGTTCAATGGAATATGCTATTGGAGAATTAGCTGAGGTAGTATCAGATGGAGAAGGGAAAAGAGGTCAATCCCTTCCTTCTTAGGTTGCAAGGGATTTAAAACCAGCTAACTTCCATGGGGTATACACTGCATCCTGAGTTCATAGTCAGGACTACCTTGAATGCAGTCACCGAAGGCTGGGATACATTTGTCCAGAGTATCTTGGGAAGATCTTCTCTCCCCAATTGGGAGGAGATCTGAGCAACTCTTTAGTAGGAAGAGATCAAAATGTTGAATAAGGAAAGAAGTAACAGAAAAGGTGCTCGGGTCAAGGAGGAGGATGCATCTCTCGCATCATCATGACAACATGGGCAACAAAAAAGGAAGAAAAATGATATATCCAAAGTCATATGCTTCACGTGTGGTGAGCTAGGACAATTTGACACTCAATGCCCCTAGAAGAAGGGAAAGGAAGAGGCTTCTGACTCGAAGTTTGCTCCAACAAATGCAGACAAGGGTGATGATGATGAGGATTGTGCCATGAGTGCTCATGTACCTCTACAGAAGAGTTGGGGCGACATCAAGTTGTAGTTAGGAAGAATACAGGAAAGGGTAGGATCCTTGAGGTGCCCAAACTCTTGGATCACATATGGTTACAAGAGCCCTTAATGATAGTAGAAAAATTATGGGTGTCAGTTGGTGCCAAGTGTGATAGATCAACAATGGTAGAGCTAGAGTGACAAAGTCTGAAGCAGTGTAGTGGATGGTGTAGCAGTGCATGAGGCACAAAGAAGATTGCAACAACGCATTAGCGGTAGAGGGTCATCACAGATTAGCAACAAAGGTAGCTTCAGCATCACGAGGCATCCATACTAACCATCATGTCAATTTGTGGGTGAAGTTTCAGTTATTTACTTCTCAGTAACTGGGTCGCAGTGCAACAGTTAGCAATGGTAGTGCTATGGGCAACATGATGCAACATTTTGAGAGGGATCTATAATATAGATGTAACAATGACAATGGTAGAGTCATGGGAAGCAGTACAAGATGAAATAGTGCAATGGATGAAGGGAAGCAGGCCAAGCATCAACAACACAGAGGACTGATGTAGTGGATCAATGTAATACTTTTATTGAGAATTTTTGCTAGAGCACATAACTCGCTAAGAGGGAGTGTTGATTTTAGGTAGCATCGGATGTGATCTAGCTATGAATTTTTGTGGAGAGACTAGAACACACGAGACCTATAATACCCAGAAATCGTTTGCAGAAATTCCACCCGGATGAGGAAATATTAAAGTAATTAATATTTTTAATGGGTTCCTAAGTCTAAACTTAGGAAAATAAAAATATTAATGGGTATTAATAAGAATATGTGAGAGAAACTTCTAAGTGATGAGGATCAAGTATTTTTTAATCTTAGCCATTGATTAGGGACTTAATCTCAACTATTGATTCATCAACAAGAAAAATATAAGAGGATGCTTGAGGGTCAGTTGGAGATACACCAAGTGATCAAAGAAGTTCGATTTTTCTGGGGTGTGGTTTGCTGACAAAATTGAACTAGTGAACTGAATTATAATAGAGGGGTAGAAATAGCTAGGGTTGGAGGATCTTCTCTAGGACCTCGAATACACAACAAAGAGAGGAAAAGATAATCTAGAGGAGGTAGTGTCGACCAAGGGAGGCTCATGTTGGACCAGAAGGACACATGCATTGCTTGAAGTAGTGCCAACACAGGGGAGGAGTTGCACTCCTGCAGAAGTCAAAATTCAGCTGGAGAGTATTAGGATCAGTTGATAAGGTTGACGTCAGAGCTCCAAGAGTCAGAAGAGGCAACACAGAGCTAACATGGTGTCTCAGTGTCCTCCATAGAGGCCCACGTAGCTAATGTGAAGGGTAGTGCAGTTGTAGTTAGGGATAGTCAGTCTAGTTGCTGGATCAAAGACATTTTTCAAGGTGAAGTGAAGTAATCTCACTTAGGTTTCAGCCAGTATTTTTTATCTCTGTAACTAGATAGCCGAGAGGGAATCAAAGGTTGTATCCAAAACTACTGCTTAATAATAGAAAATCTTCCGAGTTGTTGCACCGGTTTTCCCAAATTGGGTTTTTCTTGAGACGTTTGTCCAAAAATAACAGTGTCCCTTGTGTGTTTGTCTCATATCTATTTCAGTTTATGGTCTCTATGTCAGTGTAGTTTGCATTAGTGTTTTTCATCACTATTTATAAATTAAATAACTTGTTGATGTAATAAACAAGTAGGAGATCATAAATCAGTGATTGCAGTAGGATTTCTGATGTGTAGTTTCATAAATTTTCACACTTCCCTCCCTATCGTTTCCTCCAACTCCATCTGATCCGGATTTAAATATGAATGCAATAAAATACAGAGATAACCATATACACAAAGATGCAGCAGAAGTAATACTTCATTTCATTAATGGAAAATACTGAAGTATGTTTACAACCAGAAATGGAAATAAACCAGCTAGGGCAATGGTAGCTTATATCTGAGAAGAGATGTGGTCACTACATGCCTCTGAACTATTCTCCAACTGTGTTAAAATGAGGCTCGAAGGCCTATTTATTGTTGAGAAACAATGGAAAACCCTTCACATTCCAAAACCTAACCCTAGAAGCTAAAACGCCAAATTGTGGGCCCCGTTTTGGGTAAATTGGTACATCAATTTCACGGGGTCGTAACTTTGGCATACGATCTTCGTTTGACATGTATGATAGCTCGTTAGAAAGATCTATCCGAGAACTACCACTTTGGGAAGGGAAACATGGTCCATGGACCCATGTTGCCCCCAGATTTCCCAAAAAATGTCGTTTAGGGCCACAAAACGGTTCTGGAAGTTCAAGACCCGAAAAAACTGCTAAAAATAGTAAATTGTGCTACAATTACGGAAGCTGAAAAACTGAAAGAGATAGTTGTGGGGGTCGAAATGGGATAGGTGAGTGGCCACCAACATCCACTTGGATCATTCCTCCCCCCTTAGGAAGCAATGGTCCCAATTGCGTTGAGTTCCTCCATCTGCTGAACTTGTCCTGCAATCTCTGATGTGTCCAGTAATGGTGGGAAGCATGGTCGATGACCATCCACATTGAACACTTGGTGTAGGGGAAGGAATGGAGGAATGATGTGCTCCAAAGCATTATTCCCCATAGCCTTGGTATTGCTGTAAGGACCTTTTCAGAGTGGTCTGAGCTTCTGATGGGTTCTGGCAAGGCGTTCTTTTTGTCGATGCAACCAGACTTTGTTGGCCACCTGAAACTTGTGTGGTACCCCTATGGGTGAGGAGAACTTGTTCCTGTGTTCTGTCATGATCGTATCCCTTTGTTGTTGTTGCTGTGTGGAGGAACCCTTTGTGGGGGTCATGGATGTGGTGACAATCTTCCCCTTACTTTGGGAGTGAACCAGACAGATGAATTTCCTGGTCTGGGAGATCAGCTTGCTGCCTTTCTTAGCAGTGATCAAATATGTGGTGATAGGTGGGGCTACCTCCGATATCCTATATAATGAATTATTCAAAGAAATAATGATAGCATGAGGCCTTGACTCATACACAACATGTCGTCTCCACAAGTATGGTTGTCCTAATAGTACATCACAAACATCCAGAGGTGTAACATCACACAATACCTCATTTGTGAAAGGCTTGATGCTGCAGGGAAGGCAGCACTGTTGGCGAACTTTGAGATCTCGTCCTTCATGAAGCCACCCAATATTATATGGTTGCGGGTGTGGTGTAGTTGGTAGGCCCAACCGCTTCACGACATCTGCTGAAATAAGGTTCTTCTGGCTACCACTATCAATAATTAATTGCAGCGATGAACCCTTCACCCACATCTATGAGTGGAAAAGACGTTCCCCCTCCTCTGGATCTTCGGGCTCATTTTTCTAGATTTTGGCAGTGGCAACAGTGGCACTGGGATCTGCATCAATGATCTGCTTCCCTTTGCCATTCCCCTTTTTGGGTTTTGGCTCAGGGTCGGAACATGCATCTGATTCGGAAGCCTTCAACTTGGCCACCACTCACTGCCTGGTCCGACACTCACTTGTGTTATAAGTGGGACTCTTATGGAACTCACACCACTTTCTTGTGTCTTTCTTCGGCTTCATGGTGTTGTTCTTTTCTTGCAGCTTCGACGATTTGTCTTGGGTCACCCCACCTTGGCTTTGTCCTTTGGGCTTCAGATTTGTAGATCCAAAGTCTGGCTTCTTCTGTTTGAACTTTTTCTCGATTTTGACAGCATATCGGTATGTTGTGCCGAGTGAGGAGATGTTCAAGAACTCCATATCTTCCTGGATGTATCTATGTAGGCAGCCGCAGTATTTGAGTACCAGATGCAGCTTAGAATCTTTGATACCCAACTATGTGCGAAGGGTGTGAAAAATGTTTGTGAACTCAAACACATCTTGGTCCTGTCCCTTCCGCGGCGTGGTCCATTTGATGTATTTTTCCTCATAGCTTTCGACAGGGTAGTAGTGCTCCTTGATGGCATCTCAGAATGAATCCCAAGTGGGTGAGGCTGAAAATAGTGAGCATGTACTTTCATCCTTCTGCTCGCAGTAGGTTTCCCACTAGTCCTTGACGTGGGGTGCTGCTTTGAGAAGAGCGAAAACAATATTTTCCCGACTTGAAAATTCATAAACAGAAAAATATCATTCTAACATATTTAACCATTTATCTACGACATATGTGTCTATCTGACCCTCGAATATGGGGATTTCAAAATTAACTTGTACCTTAAAGGACGTGGCATTTCCAGAGTAGCTGCTGGAAGTCGATGTATCACTTTTGGGTAGCCGATGAAGGATTTGCACAAAGTTGTCCATCATCGCATTCCGTTGTCGCTCAAGGGCTTCTTCGAGCAAGATTTTGATAGGATCTCCTGCCCCCTCATATTTCTTCTCATCCGCCATGGGAGGTCGTTGGGATTTGTGAGGCTGGTCTTGCAAAGGTTCGACCAGTTCAAGCCCTAACTCCTTATATCCCAACCTCATTGGGGACATGCAAAGAAAAACAAAGAAAAAGCAGACCACTCTGATACCACTGATCCGGATTTAAACAAGAACCCAATAAAATACAAAGATAACCATATACACAAAGATGCAGCGGAAATAATACTTCATTTCATTAATGGAAAATACCGAAATATGCTTACAACCAGAAATGGAAATAAACCAGCTAGGGCGATGGTAGCTTATTTCTGAGAAGAGTTGTGGTCGCTACATGCCTCTAAACTATTCTCGAACTGTGTTACAATGAGGCTCGAAGGCCTATTTATTGTTGAGAAACAATGGAAAACCCTTCGAATTCCAAAACCTAACCCTAGAATATGAAACGCCAAATTGTGGGCCCCGTTTTGGGTAAATTGGTACATCAATTTCCCGGGGTCGTAACTTTGGCATACGATCTTCGTTTGACTCATATGATAGCTCGTTAGAAATATCTATCCAAGAACTACCACTTTGGGAAGGGAAACATGGGTCCATGGACCCATGTTGCCCCCAGATTTACCAAAAAAATGTCATTTAGGGCCTCAAAACGGTTCCAAAAGTTCAAGACCCGAAAAAACTGCTAAAAATAGTAAATTGTACTACAATTACGGAAGCTAAAAAACTGAAAGAGACAGTTGTGGGGGTCCAAATGGGATAGGTGGGTTGCCACCAACGTCCACTTGGATCACCATCTCTCGAGCTCCCTCTCTTTCTTAGAGACTCTCTCCTCCTCTCTCTCTCTCTCTCTCTTTAGATTTGTGTCCCCCTCTCTCTCTCACCCTTATCTCTCACTTTATCTCACTTTATATTTCAAAAAAAAATAAATACTTTGGAACCTAAATATAATGTTTCAATTTTTATTTTTATTTTGATGTTGTACAACATTTTTATTTTTATTTTTTATTTTATTTTATTTTTATACTACATATTTAAAATGCAAGATTTCAAATGTGTCAAGTACATTCACCTTGAGGGAAAATGATAATTTTCCATGGCAATACTATCTAAAAAGTTTCAAAATATTAATGTTTCAACTACCTCCATCAAAGATACATAGAGTGCTTCATGTCTTCCAATTGAAATTGTTTAGGTTTTATTTATTTAAAGCTAGCTTTAGGTTACGATTACTTTAAGATTTTAGAAATATTATATATTTTATTATGTTAAACTTATAAAAAAGATAGGTTAAATAAAATCAACATATTGAGTCGACTTGTATGACTCTTTTGTTGATGCTTATGGAAAATATCAGCTACATTTATTAATGTGGTTGTGCTAGTATATATTATAATATAAGAAAATTTATATTATATTAAATTTAATACTATTATATTAATCCCAAAAACAATAAAATTTTAATATTAGCATTATATATATTACTTAATATTAAACATTCAGCATTAATTTAATTAATAATAAGATAATATTTTAATATTAATAATAAATTTAATAAGGTTTTTACATTACATTATAACAAAAATTCTAATAAGATTTGGAATTTTAAAATGAGGTAAAAGTTTAATTTTAGATCATTCTAGAAAAAATTATAGAGGCTCCATCAAGCCCTTAGTAACCATGTACATGGCTCAATTGAGGTTTTACAAAACCCTCGATCGAGCTATTTTAATTTGAAATTTAGACACACCCCTTCTGACAAATTTCCTGCAACCCCATTTTGTACCATAGTGGACTTATGGCTAAATTTGTCCTTGGGAGGTAGAGTTGATCATGTTGGATTCATGAAGGAATTCTCTATCCAATGGCATATGAATTTAACATTTTTGAATTCATATGATATTTTTCATCTAATTTCTTTTAAACATAATGCTTGAGTTTTTCTGAATTGTTTTAAAGAGGTTGAATAAAAAACCAATATCATAAAATATACATAACCAAAAAATTTGTAAAAACACCACTATCTTCGTTTATGAGTCCTAACTGAAAATGGTACTTTTTGTTTTGTAATTTATTTAAATAGTTAAAAAAACATTACATGAACACATGTGTTTGTAAAATGCAATTGAAATATTACTTCACTAACTTCAAAAAATAATAAAATATATATTTTGACATAAATTAATTAATTAATATGACAAACTTATCTCTCTCCATATATATATGAAAAATCACACATTTTAGACTAAGTTATTCTATGTGAACACACACATACATCTTTAGGTATGTGAAAATTTGCAAGGACAAGAATTTCATTTAATGGAAAATTGACTTATTATATGACACTAATTTTTTTTGCAAAAATATTATCAGGACAAATACGTAATTATCCACAATTTGTCTTTTTTCTCCAAATCAAAATTCAAAGTGATTATATGAATTTTGAGTGCTTCAATTCAATAATAGAGGAGAAACTTGAAATTTCATTGCCACATTTGGCCCAAAATTGTAACCCATCATCATGCTTTCACCATATATAGAAATGTAATATTTACAATAAACCCTTATATATATATATATATAATATATATATATATATTATATATATTATATATATATTATATATATATATATATTATATACTTTGTATTTTTTATTAAAAAATAAATTACAGAATATGCTAAAGAAAAATGCCATACATAGTTATATTTATTTGACAATTTTAATATAATTAGGAATCAAAATATTTCAATATATAAGTATATAAAATATATAAAAAAAAATACAAACAATAAATTATAAACACATTTATCATGTAAATTAAAATAATATAATTTATATTTGTAGTTGTAATTGTATAGTTTGTACATTTCTATAGGCTTTAACGATCACATATTTGTTGGAGTCATTGTCGCTCACCATATTGAGAATTAATTACTCAAACTAACAACTACCATGGGAGCATGGACTAACCATCCACTGAAAAGTAATGGCAAGGGTTTAAAATTTTACCCTAAGAGCTTGGAATTTCACTAATAATTATGATTTCTTATGATTTTTTAGCAGAATAAAATACTCTTACATGATATCAGTGCCCGCATTCCCTAACGTTATAGATATTTTTTTGGGGGATTTTTTTCCTTTTAATATCTAAAGAGAGTTTCCAAATCAATTTTGAATCAATGGGTTCTGGCAATTCTTTATTACAGATATGCCACACTACATTTTTTATGAGATAGTTCTTATTTCTTTGTGGTACAAACCCATGCACACTTATGTGCAGAAGATAGGGAGGATAACTATTGTGTCTTCCACTCACGGACCTTTTAGGACTACGGGTTCTTGAAATTATTCTATTTCCATGAGGGAAATTTTTGCGTGGACTTGGCGGTTACGAAAATGACCTTCCATGTCTATGAGTGTTAGGAAAATTGAGAGTGCAGAGAGAAAAATTAAACATGCAACACAAATCACACATTGTGATATATTTATTGATCAAAATAGTTACACATATATATGACATAAATCTCTGACTTACACACATCTACATCATAACTGCAACTCATACATAGGAAACAACAACTTCTAGATTGATGCTTGGGAACACTCAATGACAAGTCATGAGAACACATGGAAGAATTACATCTAATACCCTCCCTTAAAGCTTACATGGAAAAAAATGAAAACACATATTACAACAATAAGGATAATGCATGCCTGGCTAGTCTTCATCAATACTCACATCCACTTTGGAATCTCACAAACATTTCTCTTTCACCACCACATCTTCGAGTCATCACTTGACCTCAATTTAAAATGTATCCGCCTCTAATCATCGTTGATGAACTTTGCAAGATCAACAATATTGACACCTCAGCTCATCATGGCTTCCATAATAAGAGTCATCAAGTAATGAACCATCCTATGGACCAACCACCATATGTCGAATATTTCACCTTCAATTATTTGTTAGTTGCTAGGATGGAGATCTAGATATAGAATGTGTTCAAAATTTGATCAAACAACTTGACCTTACTAACAAGAGTTTATGTTTCAAACACCGGGACTTCCAGTTTAATAACCACTAGCCCTTTTTATAACCAATAAAAACACAATTGATGTTTCAGATGCTAGAGCTTCTAGTTTAAGAGCATAGGACTTGCAAGGAGGTGTTTGATAATGTTTTGGAAGAGGAGAGCATCGTCTTTGAGAAACTAGTAATCACTTATGGCCAATTTTACTTCCTTTAACTCTCCGAGGAGAGATTCTAATGTGTCTACTATGGCTTTCTTTGATGTACAAATAATTAGGTTGAATTTGTCCAAGGGGTATTAAAGATTTATCAGTTGGAGAAATGTGATGCAGAGGTCGATTTTTCACAAACTAAATGTTTTCTATAGACATAAAACCTAGGCACCGATCAATAATTTTTATCTTGCGGTCCAATTTGAACAAGATTGTTTTGATCTGAGTGTGAGAAGGAGTATCTACCATTAGATGGTTACTATGATAGAGCAAGATCAACATAATTAACCCTATCATCTGCTACAATAAAGAAAATGAAAATCCCTCTAGTTTTCCTTAATAGTTGCTTCTTTGTCTAAAATCTACTTGGGTCATGATGGCATAACATCAAATTATAGTTCCTCCAAACCATTCCATCTAGTGAATTATTTCATAGGCATCTGAATTGAGTTCCTTAAAACGAAGATTACATTTCTCCTTGGTATGGTTCGAACTGTCCTCTCTTGAAAAATAGGAGGCCAGTCAGGTTAAATTTTTTCACATTCAGGTCGTCTTCAGAGCCCATTGAGTTTTACTCCAACCATAAACACCTATTGACCATTTTTTATTTTCTTTGTTATGGGTGCATGTGCAAATTATTATTGTTGGGTATGCAAAATCATCATCACAGTGTGTGGACAATAATTATGTTCGTCAACTAACTTAGAGGTGAGAGAGTTGGTGGAATTTCCTCTCTGGGTTATTACATAGGTCCCTTTCCAAGAATGATTGATATTAGAGGTAATTACGTTGAAGATGTTTTTCTCTCTGGGCTTTCGGTGTGAAAACATTTTCATTGCAACGAATTGGAATCTCTCATTTTTGTCCTCTTTCACCGAGTAATAAACTTACGCATGGAAAGAGTTTTGTGCTTGTTGTCTTGATTGAATGCAAATGCTGGGCATTTTTTTGGTGGCCAAACTTTTTGCTTTGAATATGTCAAAAAGAATTTTCATGGTGGCTTTTGTCCAAAGGAGTAGGCCTTTTCGCCATGGCCACACATTTATTTCCTTATGGTGTTAATTATACCATGATCCTCTTTGTAGATGGGACTATACCTAAGAACATTCTCCTCGATCATGGTAATGGTCATCATAATTTTCAATCTCATGATCTTCATCTCCCTTTTATATCTTCCTATGAAAAAAATATTGTAATGCTACTATAATCACCTTTGTTGCATCAAATGTTGCTACTAGATTTCTACCAAGCCTACTTTCACATACCTGAGATCATAATAAAAAATTGTCACAATCCCTTCTCATCTCTTCTCCAAATCCAATGCACGAATAAGACCCCAGACCTCCAATTCCTATCTCGAAACCTCCTCGCTCAATTCAAAAAGAACAAAACTTAAAAGTAGCACTTGAGATGCATGTTCTTGGCCTAATGGATAAACAATCTTGAGACATGAAACCATGACATTGATCCCATTATGAGAAACAACACCACTAGTGATTCTTGTGTTCTTATTGTCATTGTAATTGTAAGGCCTGATTAGGGGCATCAATGGAAGACAATGGTTGGTTACATCCCCTTGAAAACCAACAAGAACATACTGTTATTCTTTTTAGTGGTATTGTGCTTATATGTTATCCCAGAGCAGGTGTTGAATTGAAACAACGAGATAAGACATGTCGATATCAGAGGCATTATACAAGGGCACAAATAGATTCATAGGAAATATACTGTCGTTTGTGTTTTCTCAATTATTTATTTATGCCTGTCAAATATCTCATTTTCTAGATTGGAGAATAATGATTCAAATACCATGTGAGACCCTTAAAGCTTGTCCCAAGGATACCATGACAAAAAAAATATTTTCTTATTTTGTCTAGTTAAAAATGCCAAATTAATGCTCTAAAAAAACTCCAATATTGAAAGAAGAGCTTCAATTTTCCACTCTTATTTTGGTCAACATATTGTGTGAGATCTAGTAAGGGGGAGTAGAATAGGTGGAAAATGTTAACAGTGATGTAGATCTAGCTCCATCCAATTTAATGAGCTAGAGAACATATTAATCACGAGAGCGGAGGACTACCCCAGGGAACCGAAACCGTGATCTCTGGACTTCAATAAAAATCCATTTAAATGTGATGAATAATTCACATGCACTTTAATACGAGGGTTTGACAAAAAACAAGAGTAGGATTCTTTATTTATTTAATTGGTGGCCTGAGTTCGCTACATGGCGGTTTCCAAGATTGAAAGGTGGTGGTCGATATATCTAAGGATCGAAAGCATGCCGTCTGTGATAGTTCAGATTTTGTTCAGACTCTCCCGCATAAAGTGTGCACGTTTGGTTAGGATCTCCACTACCAGAGGGATCCCCATCCTCTCACTGTCCAACAAGAAAATCAAAACTCCTTCTGTCAATAACCTCGGGATGATGCAATCAGTCCACCCTTCAACATATTCTCCAATTGATCTGCAATTTCTTTTTTCTTTTCAGTGGGAAAACACCCCCTATTTTTGTATTATATAAAACAGTACCTATATACGATTACATAATAGCACCATATGCCCTATTGATCAACCAATCTCTGATTGATCAGGAAACTTACTATATGCCACTATTAATGGCTTCTGCCAATTCCTATATAATCTTTTGTTTGCTAGAATGAAACAGAAATGCTAGATTACAAGCATTTGTTTAGAATTGTCTCCATATAAAGTAGTCATCTATATGTCTTTTTAATACATAGACCTTATACAAAACATATACAAAAAGTAGATCAAAAAGTTGTTAGAAAATACTTATGTGTGCTATTCCATAGCTCAGTAGACAAAGTGTGGAGTGCATTATCTAGGCATGTCGACACTTCCTGCTTCTATCGTCCTTGTCCCCATTTTTATCCGAATATGAGTTCCATATTGTGTATCCAGTAGCCCCTTTTTTGACATCCCATCTGCGTTTTTTTTGTATACTCGGTTGATGTGTTGTATGGTAGAATGATGGAGTGTGGTCCATAGCCTTTGTATTCAACCTAACCAGCCTTGAAGGTGTTCTATTGTATATTATTCCTTCCCAAAATATGGTCTACAATACATCTAGAATCACCATAGATTTTTATTTGTGGGATATCCGTGAATTTAGTAAACCATATTAACCCCCACAAGGTAATAGCTTCTGCTTTCATACTCGATCCCCCTCCCGTATACCAGTGTATCCAGAATTATTGATCTTCAGAAAACTTTATCCTTACTCCACATTTGTGTCTCCCTCCTTGTGAAGCTCTATCAAAAAACTCTGCTGGGTATGTGATACCCGAAGCCAACCCTTTGTCTTCCTTGTTCTTTTTCAAGGTTCCATTCCCATGAAAAAAATTGATCCATCCTTCTATGTAATCACAAATCATATCTTCTCTCCACTTTTTTGTTCCAAATATAAGTTGATTGTGCCATTTCCAAATTTCCAAGAAGACAGCAAGCAAGAGCATCCTCCATTTGGTTCATTGATTACTCCACCATTTTAACCAATCATCTATGGAATTAAATTGAATATATGGTATCTTCATGTTAGTAGTGAATTGCTTCCAAATACTAACAAAAGTTGGGCAATGCAGAAATAAATATTTGTTATCCTCTCCTTCCTTCATAATAGTTAGCATATCCTTGGTCCATGTTGATTCCTCTTTTGTAAATTCTCCCATGTAAGGTTCTTATTCTGCCATGTCAACCACAGGAGAATGATTATCTTTATAGGGAGGTGTGTATGCGAGAACTTATAAAACCAACACCTATTAGAGATCTGTAGTTCCTTCATGAAGATATTGAAATAGTACTCTACCACTTCTATCTCTCTGGATTTCTTCTTTTTTCCCATCCAAGTAATCCGATCTCCCTTGATGTCATAACAAACTCCAGTGCCCTTCAATGATTTTATGATTTGGATCCATTCATGTTCAAATTTCCTTGTGAGATTCAGTTGGTTGTGTTCCATCTAGATTAGAATGTTGCCGATCTGTTCTTAGAGAACCTGGTTCCAAACAAAGATGCCTTTTTTAATTAAGAAATTTATTAACTCTGTTGAACGAAGTGAATCCAAGCTGTTACCTAATACACAGTCTTTTCCCAATATAATCATGTTTCCTGTGCCAAACAACCATGAGATGTTCTGTAAAAAAATCCCTTTTACCTTGTTGAAACTACACCAGATCTTTGATCCATTTTTTTTCGAATTGATCCCTGTCTCATCCAGCGATGGAAGTACTTATTCTTAATGTATTTCAAGCGAATCAACTTCCCCATACGCCTTTACTGAAAATTCCCCTCTACGACGATTTTAGCAGCAATGCCCAACAAAAACGTCTGACATTTATAATACCCCATCCTCCAAGTTTTTTTAGTCTGGTGATCTTTTCCAATTTGACTACATGATATTTGAAGCTTTTCCTTGCCCCCGACCAAATGAATTATGCCATTATATGGTTGAGAGAATTTAAAATTTGTTGCAGAATTTAGAAAAAGTGAGCCCAATAGACCCCAACTGCATGAGCACTGACTGAGTGAGGGTGATATAGCCTCCCAGCGATAAGCATTGATTTTCCCAACCCTTTATTCTCATATTAAATGTATCCACAAGCCACGCCCAGTCTATATTTTTTTATTTCCATGGCTTTAGGTGATATCCCAGATATTTCATTCCTATGTCCAAATGGTCCGCTTTCACCCCGAAATTCCTTTGAATATATATGATATCATCCAGGTTACAAGAACCATATACAATGGTTGATTTGAGCTCATTCAAAATGAGGTTAGTGGCTCTTCTGAAAATTTGGGAAAGAGCAAGCCATTTGAATCTGTAAACCATTCCGATCAACAAAATATCATCTACAAAGAAGCTGTGTGAGATAGAAATTTGATAGCTAATTTTTAACGACTCAAACTGACCTGTAGTCACTGCTTTTTTTTATGTATAAGCTTAGAATCAACCCGCAGTATCAGGAAGAAGATTCGTGTTTGGTTCCTCGTGATTCGATTCGTGTTGAGTTCCTCGTCATTCGTATTGTCTGGAGGACGGGAGACTTTGGTTGACGGGAGACTTAGGTTAGAGGCCACCTACTTACCTGCTCTTCCCCCAATTTATATAAATAAGCCGATGCAGCCATAATTCTGGCCCAGCGATACCAATATCGTCGACCTTCGCATTTAGTGAGAGAGAAAATAGGTCTGTCATTAATTAAGACTGCGCCTCCTTCATGGCGGAGCCGAATTCAAATCCAACCGCCAGAGATGATGAAAAGCAGGGAGAGGGAGGGAAGGAAGTATTGTTTAACGCTACCCGCCATGACCATGAGCTCTTGCTGTTTGAGGGTCTTCCGCCCTACACATGCAGCGGATGCAAAGAGTACGGAGCCAACAGGGGTTACAAGTGTAAGATTGCTTCTAGTTCTAAGTGTAAGAATTTCACTCTGCACGACGTCTGCGCCGCCCTGCCTGACGCCATCCAACACCCGTTTCTCAGCGACGTGATCATCAAGTTTCGTTCCAAGACGCTTCTGAGGCATCAGTGCAGTGCCTGCTGCGAGGTGATGAAAGGTTTTGTGTTCGAAACTGAAAGGCATAACAAAAGGCTCCATCCCTTGTGTCTGGCGCTTCCTAAAATACTCGACTACGGTGGGCACGCAAATCACAAACTCAAAATTGTGACGGGTGATTTAAAGGGGAAAGCATACACTTGCAGCGCCTGCGATGGTTACATCGCTGGCGGTGGTTGGAGATATCGGTGCGAGGATGTGGCGTGTAAGGTTTACGTGGATCCGAGCTGCGCTAAAAATGACATTTTTGGACTCTCAGAATATGGTATTCATCGAGTTGCATCCGTGGGTCACAGCACATCTGGCCATAAAAGAGCTGATTTGGTTGAGTCAGTCATCAGTGGAACAGTAAAAGGGCTCTTCAGCTCATGAAGTAGTAATATTAAGAGGGCTCTTCGGCTCATCGTCAGTGGAGTAATAAGTGGGCTGAGCTGATCGATCAGCTGATGCAAGAATGCTTAGGATTATTTTTATTTCAATAGTAGATTTGGAAATATTTTGGAAGTAATAAGTGGGCTGATTTGATCAGCTGATGTAAGAATTTGATAATAAAGAGAAGTTAATTGATTTTCTGCTCAGAAGATTTCTAAATTTTCCAGGTTTACAATTAACATAAATTTAAAAACATGAATTTAGAAAAAGCGGTCTATTTTATTATTTGGTTTTTTATATTAAACTTAGGATATAAATATCTATAAGTTAGTTTTTGTTTGTTACTTAGACTTCAGGAAGACCAGAGTCTCTATTGTAAGTTTGAAGTCATCCTTATTATGATGGTCTTGTAAATTTCACTGATAACAATGAATATCTTCATCTTCATCTTCATCTTGATTTTCATCCATTCTGATTTTATCATTTTATCAATCCAAATTAAGAAACAATCCAAATTACCTGCTGTAAATTCAAAAACCGATCTTGAAGATTAAGAAACAATCCAAATTACCTGCTGTAAATTCAAAAACCACCACAACAGTCATGATAGCCCAGATGGCATTATCACCGACTCGATGAAATAATTTATCCGTTAGATAGAACAAAGATACTACTGATAATGCAAGCCCTACTTTGATTGCATGTATAATTGTCCGTGGATCATCCTTGCCCAACTGCAAAAAATCCCTCGCGAATTTTCTTAAATTGAACTTCAATGTGGGGATTTTGTTTAATCTTCTAAAGGCATTCGATTTCTCAGAAGATTCAGTTGCACAGTTCGGTGGCCTGTTCATTGCAATGTCGATGTTGCAGTCAGCCGCCTTTGATCCGCCATTGTCAAATCGCAAAAGCAGGTAAACTAGAGGACTCCTAGGATTCTAATCCTAAGCATGTTGAATTTGTCCGAGTATTCTATATTCTCTATTCTCTGCAATTACCTGTTTGCATCAAATAAAAAGTTAAAAACCTAAGTTACAAGTTATTGAGAAAGAAGTGCTCC
>APFE031084415.1:0-12060 GCA_000404065.3 Pinus taeda | reverse complement strand
CAATAAAACATCAAGAGCATT
The DNA here is from genome assembly GCA_000404065.3 of Pinus taeda. Lineage (NCBI taxonomy): Eukaryota > Viridiplantae > Streptophyta > Pinopsida > Pinales > Pinaceae > Pinus > Pinus taeda. The sequence continues at coordinate 12,039 of APFE031084415.1, read as the reverse complement.
CACACATTAACACAGTATGTATCCCGGGGAAAGCATCTAGCTAAAAACCCCAACTATATGTATATTAATGATTGAGTCATGTAACATTACACAGCATAATACTTCTCACAAGTATCTCCACCTCTGTTACACACAATACAACTCAGATCTGCAAATCTCTTCCACTGCTTGCCTGCCTCAACTGCTCAATACTTGCTCAAGAACTGATGAGAATGGCTCACCAAACTCGTTTTTCACCTGCAAAATAGTCACTCACGCTTTGTGAACGTGAGCATAAGCTAAAAATGTGGGCAAATACGTGGGCAAACTCATTGGCATACTCAATCCCTTGATTGTGCAAGATCTGGTGCACAACTATAGTCACAACTGATAGCAATCTGATTCTCTACCACCTGTTCCTGTTGAACTGAACATGCACTGACATGCAACTTAGTTAACTGATGTATTCATTAGTTGTATTATGAGTTAATAGCTTGTGAATTAATTAATAACTAATTCACCCAACTCATCTCTAGTCTGTTTGCCAGTTAGACTAAATACAACCAGTTTAACAATGCTAAACTGAACACAACTCCATCAACTCCACAATCAACTCCACCAAACTCAACTGATTGAGTTCTAACTGAAGTCATGCATGCAACAACCCAACTGACTCATAAGAAAAGCGTATTTCCTTCTGACAGCTGCATGTGCCACCTCTGTAGCTCGAACTGAAGGGCTCCAAGAGAATAAGATTAAGTTTATAGTCCAAATATTATTGTGAGATAATAATATTTGACTTTTCTATTTTTGACAGCCAGTCTAAAAATAGACTTGATCATTCACACTGTGATCACTCACACTTTCATCAAAAATAGAAGTCCATCTATTTTTCCAACTTGATCAATCATCCATAAACAACAACCTGCAATCCATAGACATGATCCATATGTCTAAAAATAGACATGGTCTAAAAATAGACTTGCGCCAAAAATAGCCTGCGGGCCCACTTAGTGAAGGCGACTCTTTTCACTAAGCTCCATCATCTTGTTGCAATCTCAACAAAACGAATCGAAATAAACTCAAATCATATCTCATTGGTGGCTCGTCAATAAGATACACCTACAATTATGTTCACTTCTTGTCACAACATGTCAAATTAGTTGTTTGATTAAATCATCAGGTATAAACATATCACATCCAGTTAGCTCAAAACGAAACTATCATAATCAAAATCATACATTACACGTAACTATCATAAATTGGAGTCGTAGATCACATTTAATCATCATAAACCAAAATCATATATTACATGCATAATTAAAACTAAAATAAAATATTGATACTTATCCTTTAATCAATCCTTACCTTCTACCTTTATCTTATGTCATTTTTGAACGCACACTGGATCGGTTGCCACACCTGACAAACACCCAATGCCTTCTCTTCAACCACGTACATATACACATAATGTGCATCACACACATAAAACCACACACAACATACAACACCATTCAATACATGGACCTACACCTAATGTACAACACAAGACATACATCTTCACCCAGTGTATGACAAAACACAATACATACAGCTACATCCCATTTACAACACAACATGATATATATACGTACATAGAGTACAATGCAACGAATACACATGTCACGATACCATGACTACACAATGCACATACACAATACCACACATACACAAAGTAACATGTATAACATGCACACAATACCACATGTGCACAACATAGCATGTATGACATGCACATAATACCATATGTACAACAATACCACATGTAAAACATGTACATAGTACCACCTATAGACAACACCATCTACACAACATGTACACAACACCACATTACACAACACTACCTGCACAATGTGTACACAAAACCACATATATATACATCACCTGCACAACGTGTACGCAACACCACATGCACGACATGTACACAACACCATGTACATATACACATAGTGTGCATCACACATGCAAAACCACACACGACATACAACACCATGCAATACTTGGACCTACACATGATGTACAACACAACACATAAACCTGCATCCAATGTACGACACAACACATACACCTTCACCTAGTGTACAACAAAACACAATGCATACACCTACATCCCATGTAAAACACAACATGATATATATATGTACATAGAGTACAATGCAATGAATACACATGTCACGATACCACAACTACACAATACCATGCATACACAAAGTAACATGTATAACACGCACACAATACCATGTGCACAACATAACATGTGCGACATGCACATAATAGCATATGTACAACAATACCACATGTACAACATGTACATAGTACCACCTGTACACAACATCACCTGCACAATGTGTACACAAAACCACATATATATAGCATCACCTGCAGAACATGTACACAACACCACATGCACATGTACACAACACCACATGTACACATCACCACATGCACGACATGTACACAACACCCCATATACAACATGTACATGACACCACATGCACACAACACCACATGTAAAATCATGCACACAACACCATATGTACATAGCACCACATGTACAATAATGCACACAACACCATATGTACATAGTGCTACATATACAACATGTACATAGCACCATATCTACACAACAACACATATCGAACATGCGCACATCACAATATGCACACAACACCGCATATCCATCATGCATATAGTGCAATATGTACACAACACCCCACATCCTACATGTACATAGCACCATCTATACCCAACACTGCATATGCAATATGCACACAACACTACTAGTACCAGCCTATACATAACATTGCATAAATAATCATCAACATAATCATAGTGAAAACCCCATTGCCAAATATCACAAGGTTTAGGTTAAGAGAACTCTCTTTATTGAATGCATCACATGCACAACATCAAGAACAACAGATCCCAACATAGCTAAGGCATATGACACATCAAATCTATTTAATTTACCTTTCTCGTGACTTTCCTTCCACTGTCCATTTACACCAATGGACCCAACCAACCCAACTAGTTGCCATACTCTTGCCTTTAGTTTCTCTTATACCCATACCAAGCTTCATCTGGGTCTTACATAACTTGTTGGACTTCACACAGCTCTCCCTGAGCTCCATCAACTTTCCTCTTTCCCAACCAATTCCCAAGACCCACAAAACATAAAAGGCAAGAACAAAAAGCAACCAAGAAGAAAACCATGAAAAACCAATAGCAATACGACACCACAAACAAAGTGGCATGGTCATGCACCAGACTAAAAAAAAAAGAAAACCTGCAAATCGAGCACAAGCAAATCACCAAAACATTGAAAGCACAAGACTAGCAACAAACACCATGACTCAATCCCCATGGGTTCCCAATGCTTCCAAGGGAAAGCTCAGCATGAGTATTCTTTGAGATTTCAGGGCAATCTCTTTGCCATGAAATCCCTTGCATCATACTGTCATAAACACGTAATTGTTAGTGCATAAATAAACATAAAAATGCACTAGTTATCTTACCTTGTTGTGCCAAGCACGTTGCCTTGTAACTGAACACGTACACGTCTCAAGGAATTCCAATTCCTTGAGAAATCCATCTATAACTGGAACCCAATTGTTATATATGTCAAATACATGTCCATGAATATAACATATATCCACATAATCCCGGACAAGAATAGGGTTAAGAAGACTTCCTTTATTCAAAGGATTCATTTGCTTTAAATTGTGGTTTCCAAACATAGCCCAAAGGAATTTTCACCCAATTCCTTTCTTTTACATTTTCCTTGCTGCAATTGAGTCTAACTATGCACTGTCACCTCACCTAACTGTTAGTTATATAAACAAATGAACTATTACCTTGTCACACTAATGCCAAGCATGTTTCCTTGCAATTGTTGACACATATCAACCATATGTTCCAAATATCAAGACATTATATCTAATAATTTAAATCAACCTTTACCAAGACTATTAACCATGGCATAATCAACAATCAACTCATAGTAATAAATCATAATACTACAACTAGCACTCACTTGCACTCAAGTACATATCAACTGTATTAGCACATAAAGTGTTAGTACAACCATATTAAAACAAAATCATTCCTTCATGCAATATTATAGACACATACTCATATCATGCAATTAATCAAGCATTCAATTAACTTGTAAGCATACCATGCTAGATAAACAAAATTGATGACATAATCAAACTCATAGCTCAATGTATCTCAGGGGAGCCTATCACATCTGCACAAGTCAGTCCAGATTAATACGACAAACATCACAAGTATATCATCTCATACCTAAATGTCAGAACCATAACCATATACACAAACCAAACCAATCATCAAGTTAACTAACATATAACATCAACAAGTTAACATATAACATACACAACAACAACATATAACATAATCATCAATTTAATTAACATAAAACAACAACAATGCATATAACATGAAGTTTCTATCATTCATGACTATCCGACACATGTGCATATGACTACACTAATCAACTAGCATTTATCATACATGTAACCACAACTACAATGAAATGAAAAACACGTATATAAGTGATCGTAATTCTTATAGCAACCATTAACCACATGCCTGCATGTCAAACATACAAACCTATATGACGATCTATTCTTAACCTGAAGTATAATGCTGCAATCTCACTTTGTTGATTTGCATCTCTTGCTTCATCTCAGTCAACACATTAGCATCATAACAACCAATAGCATCATGATGACACATGACCACAACAATGACCATCACAATGCGTCTCTTACCTCCTATACATGCATAGCTATAACCATGACAATGCATGCATAACAAATGCATTCACAACCAATATATACTCATGCCGGCCACATCCTATCAACAACAACATCAACTCCTGCACATGAACACAACTATAACAATGACCACTACCATGCATACATAACAAACACATATACAACCTACATGCATGCATGACAAATAGAATCTGCCCATCCAGTCCAAGTGTTGAACATGCTACGATACCACTCTGTAACACCCTCCTCCCACATTAACCCAATTGAATTGGTCCATTAGGGTAAAGATGCAACTAGAGGCTATTGCAATATCATTCAACTACCCATGTACAGTTAAGGAAGTGGAACTGACACAACACAACCAATTTGACCTTTTGCACATGTCACGAAACCTATAGGAGCCAACCAACCCTTCCAGGTGATCAACCCCTGAGACAAATTGACACTTCACTTCCCTATAGCCTCAATTTCTCCCATGACATGGGCATGTGTACAACTGGGGCCCTATAGTTTCTCTCACAGCAAGGGCATGCAGGCAAATGGGGTATTTTTCATCTAGTTCAGAACCTGCGACCCCAAAATATGTGCCACTTTTTCAGGGCTAGGACTCAAGCCACTACCCAGAAATTTTTGAAACTTCCAGAAATAAAATGTATCAATGATACAATTCTAAATGCTTGAACAAAGACTTGATTGGACCCCTACTAGCCATGGCATGCATTTTGTGAAACATGTCACGAATATGCATTCTACATGTCATAACAACATATCTGAGTGTAGGGGTCTCATACTTATCTAAGAATTGCTAAGAAAAATTGATGCCTTATCACATTGCTACATTATCATCTAGTAGGTCACATATCCATTGTTCATTCATTTACAAATCAAAACATGATGAGAGACGTAAATCATCATTGTCATAAAACATGCTCATAACCAACATATAATCAACATAAATAACAAAGATATAATAGCCATAAAAGCCACATATAAACAAGTCTATTTACTCATCAAATAAAAGAGGAAGGAATCTCTTATTAACATATCAAAAATTCAACCAGATCTAGAACTTCTGTGAACCACCTCACCTTAGAATATGATGAACCGAACCTCTCTTTCAACCAGTCATCCTTGTTCCATATTCTAAGCATAAATGTGGGATCTCATGGAACAAATCCAACAAAGCCAAAGTAGGGCTTCCATAGGCCAACCACCTCAACCCTTAACTAGTGATTCCACCTCACAGTCTTACATCAGTAGCCATCACCAGATTGATCTTTGCTCAAGCTGTCTGGAGCTCTAGAAAGTTTGTTCCAACCAAAGCTTCCAGAACTAGTAACTCAACCCACAATTGTCATCGGGCTTCAAGAGCGTTTGTCCAACCAGGGCTTCCAAGACTAGTAACTCAACCCACCAAGGGCTTTCAGAGCATTTGTCCAACCAAGGCTTCTAGGACTAGTAACTCAACCTAATTTTTTACAGGGCTTCCAGAGCATTTGTACAACGAAGGTTTCTAGGATTAGTAACTCAACCTAAGTTTTTACAGGGCTTCTAGAGCATTTGTCCAAACAATGCTTCCAGGAACTAGTAACTCAACCCACAACCAAAGGAACATGAGAACCAACTAGAAAAGAAAACGAAATAAACCCACAACACCATGGCTATCTAGGAAATGGCAAGGCTAAGCAATCCACTATCAATTTAGGCATTCCTCCATGCCAATGAGAGATCATAACCAAGAAACCACATGCATATGTCATGCATGCCAAAAATAGCAAGGAAATCATACAAGCAACTCTGTATCTACAAGAAAAACCCATTGTAGTTGTTGATCCCGATGTCCTCTTACGCTTTTCTGCTCTTCCTTTTCCTTCTTTCTCCAAAACCTCAAGTATGCGACACTCCTCCAAGAGTGCTCCAAGAAAACTCTAAGTTTCCAAGAGTATGAAAGAGAGAGAATAGGAGAGAGCTCCAAAAATGAACCAAAAAAGTTTGTCAACTGATCCTTAGAAGCCTTTTTATTAATGAGGCCTCTATTTTCTTCAATTTTCCATTATTTTCCTTTAATTTCCTCCTCACATAAACATGTGTCCTTTCACCTTCTTTTTCTCCTAATTTCCATTATTTTCATAAATAAAATGTCAATTAACGTCTCATGTCTTTCCAAATCCTTTTCCATTGTATTTGCCAATTTCCTTAGCCATTAATAAGCCGAAGTGACACCCCACTTGGATGTTTTTCCCACCATTCAGCTTGGAATATGTGTCCCATTACCTTGGTCTTATATATTTTTACATGGATTTTTGACTAGGGATGTTACATGCATCGAATTTTCTCGAAAAGTATAAGGACTATTGCATAGATCATGATCTTAACGAGTAAAATTTTAAAATGAGTAAAAAATAAGATGGATCTTTTGAGGATTATGTAGAAATATTTACCTATAATGTCAAAAGAGCTAAGAAACATAGTTTAAGTCTTGATACTTTAAAAGCTCATTTACTGAGAGGCATTAGAGATGAGTGGATAGATATTTTGAATCTAATGGGAAAAGGAGAAAATTTGCAATTATTTATGAATTATGCAAACATATTTCAATAGGAAGATCGAAATATGGTAAGGGACGCAGAGATACCAACATCTCTAGGGTAACTAAATCAACAACTAGTGGAGTATGTAGAGTTGAATTGGGTAACTTATTTGAAAATTTTAAAACTAATGTTCTTGGTACTCTTAGTGTGCAATTAGATACATTAAAAATCCATAGTACACAAAAAGTTAAAAATATAGCATTGTCAATAATTTGTCCAAGATGTAGATAAAACATCCTTTCCTTGAATACCCTTTTTATAACATTGAAATATGTGTTATATGTGTATAAAATCTGTAACAAATGATTTCCCATCCTTACCATAACTAAAGACAATATCAAAGGGACAATGAAGAAAATGAGACTGTGGAGAAGCTTTGTTATGTCACACCAAGAAGCCCATGGAAATCATGAAATCCAAGTATTATCCAAGATCCTACTTAGAAATTTAATCTATATTAGAAATATATGCAACAGAGGTTGAATACCCCTTTACCTTGGCAACCATGGCCACCACAAAAGAAAAACCAACCTTGGCAACAAGAATGGTGAGGGAATTATTATGGAGGCATGCCAAATTTTCCTCAATATCCACAACATATCCCCAAAATATTTAATATCCACCATATCATCCTCAATATCATCTACATCCTTAGAAATATTAACCAAATCAACTTCCTTTGCAAACACAAAACCCACAACCACAACAATTACATTTTCCTTCTACATAAACTCCTCACATACCTAATCAACTATTCGCACAAGCCATTTAGAATCCAAATAATTCAAATAATAAAGTAGCTCAACCCGCTTATTATAGTGAGTTACATAAATTTCAAACTTACATGATTACCCCTATAGATCTAAATGGCATTCATCTTATATCAGGAAGGGTACTTAATAAATAATCCCTTATTATCATTGAAGAGAAAATGGAGGAAGAAATTCCCAATAAAATAATAGATGATCCAACAATAAAACATACTTCCTTTATCCCTACAGTAAATCAGTTCTCTACATCTAATGATCTGAATGTGGAATATTAGATTTCTATGCTAAGATCCTCATCAGAATACAAAATGTGCTTAAGGTTTGTACTTAAAAAGAACAAGTAAAAACATGAGTCTTTATGTGTGTGTGTTTTTTTAATTTAATTTCATGAAAAAGTTTAAACATGAAATCAAAACATTGAATAGAAGCATGCATCAATCAGTAATACACCAACCATTGTTAAAGGAGTTCACCCCTCCTAGGCTACATCTCCTTGGATTAGATCTAATTGCATGACCCCTTCTCATTATGCTCAATGTTTAAAAAAAGAAGAGTACAAAAAGTGCTGAAATGGAATGGTTAGTTTCTCCTTCAAAGAAATAACTTCTACAAGAGTTATCACTCCATACACATGTTAAACTACAATCAAACATGTAAATTTTCAGAAAAAAAGGCATCTTGCACCAAGACCTCATATTCCAAATTCAAAGAGCATCAACAATACCACAATCCACTTGAAGTACATAAACAATTCTCTTCTCCAAAACACATATAGAGAAAAGAGGAATAAAAGTTACGACACTGATATAATAGTTATTGTAGAAAGCACATGGAGGCTAGAAAACCCCTGCAAGGTCATCTCCATCTTCAAACTCCTCCATAAATGGAATCAACACTCTGGTTGGCATGGCACCCATAAACCTCAATTGGCAAAAATCCTATCTATAGGTGCTCCTTTGATTATGAGACATGCTCCAATGAGTCCAGAATGTGAAAAAATGGCTACCTAGCTTCTTTTTGCACTTAATTTGGTCGAAAACTGGAGAAATTATGACCTCTCATAGTTTCTCCATTATTTGCTCTACAAATTGCAAAAAATTCGACATCATCCTACAATTTTGCCCACCAAGCGCTCTACCTGAGTGACATTTTCGTTGAAAATTGGGCGGATTTGTTGGACCATTATTTTTTTTGTTGAGGCCGAAAAACCAAAAGATCGGTCATATGGGAGGCCATGTGCCCAAGGACTAGGCCTTGGGGTAGCCCCCCCCCCCTCCAACGGTTACATAACATGCTAGTGGTTTGCGCAGGAGTGTTCACATGTGGAGCCAGTGGTGATTACTGCTAGTGGTCTTCTTTGGCAGAGTGCTTGGTGGTTACTTCTGGCAGTTACCAATGATAATTATGGTGTTCACATGTGGGTTGATTAAGTCCGCTCGCCCCCCCATAATTTGTGGAAATAAACATTAAAACAAACCTACCTCTGTTACTTGTTAAGTAATAACATGTGGGCGCATTGGTAAGTCATTGCGTTGTTGAATGGGAGGTCGCAGGGTCGAGCCCAACCTTTGCCCTATCCGCCATAACAATTTTAATATGCCATTAGGATGACACGTGGCTGCCTTAGGCTTAGCCACTTGTCACATCCTCATTGGATCAAACAAAAACACGTGGAGCAATAAAATGAAGCCAAAAATATAGAATATTCTAATAATATTCCAAGAATATTCCCCTAGGTAGTATGGATGCCCAATCAGCATCCCTGTCAGCCACCTGCAAATTTTTTACTTGTTTGACAAAGTGAACAAATCACGTTTCTTGGAGCATACAATGTCCATTTCGCATGAAACAAGTTGCATGGGAATCAGGATGGCGACATCTATGCGGTCGTTTAGGTTTCAAACCGTTTTGACAACTTTTAATTTTTGGCAAACTTTGAGTTCCTCATCACTCTTTGCCACTTTTGGTCCCCAAAAGTTCACTTTCAATTGTTCATCATTTGAAGGTACATTTCCTTCACTTTTCCAAACTCGATCCAATCAATGATTGTAGTGCCTTGACTTTTACTTGTCTTGGATCTTTCTTAAGCTGAACTTGAAATATAACTTGACCAAAGAATTCAAGTTCAATGTTCTTCTCGGCTTGTCCATGTTGCTATAGCCATCCATAGCAACACCCTTCCCAAGAAGAATTCAATGGCGCTCTTATGAAAAATCCTTATCAAGGATAAGATTCCAAAAAGACTTTGACAAATGAAATAAAACAAGTTTCACATAGTGAATACTTGTATAACTTGAGCTCTTAACATATTTGTAGTATATTGAATGTGCTGCAACTAATCATAAAACAATTCTAAAATTCTTTCTTAAACTACAATTAGAAATGCATTTTACAAGAGGGAATAAACTTGACTCCAAAATTTTTCCATTCAAATTGACTATCAACAAGCCAAAGTAGCATAACAATGCCCAAAGAAAACATTGTTGCATATAAGTGATTTGTTCTTTTTCTTCTTCTAAAACTACTCTAGGGATGGTTGCATCTTGCACCACTTTTTCTTTTGTCACTTCCTCTTCTGGTGCTTGCATAATTTTCTTGCCCTTGCCACGATGAAGATGTGGAAACAATTTCCAACACTTCTCAACCCAATGCCCACTGATATTTTAGTGAGTGCAAAAGTTCTTTTGAGCTTCTCTTGGCTCACATTTCTTTAACCTTGGATGAGATTTTCTCTTTTTGGTCTCAATTCCATTAGAAATGAACATCTTCTTGATGATTTATTTCCTTTTGATAACACTTATCTTAGATGAAAGGAAAAAGGTGCATGTAAACACATTCCTCAACATGTTATTCACATCAACATTTTATTTTCCATTATGAAAAGCATTTGAATTAACGGGATGATTATACCTCCTTTTGTTGTCCTTTGGCTTACGCTTCTTGCATGAGGAACTTGCATGGCAAGAAGAACATAGCTTTATTTCTTCTTAAACTTGTTCATCTCTCTTTGGAGATGTTTTGAACTTCAAGTCCTCCTTATTCTTGAGGAACCAAGCAGGTACCAATTCTGGATGCAAATCCCAACATCTTGCCTCTTCATGTCCTATTTTATGGAAAAAGGAACACGATACCCAAGAGTTGTCGCTAGAAGACCATTCTTCTTTTGAAACATAGCCTACTCCTTCATATTTAGGCTTCTCCTTGGCCTCAATTTGAATTTTAATGTCTTGATGGTTTACTCCAAGGCCTCCTCCCTTATAACCCATCTTGGTCAAGAGTTTGGATCAAATGCCTTTACTATGTTTTTCAAAGGCTGCAAATGAATTTACATCAACAGTTTCATGTAAACAAGAAACATGTAAATTATTACCATTTTCCTCTTCTTTTGGTTGACATACAAAGATTTTTTCAAACTCTCTTTTGATTCTGGATGTGTCCTCTTGAACTCTTTGGCTCTCTTCTTTCAACTCCTTGAATTTGGGTGCTGATAAACCTCATCTTCCACATCATGTGGACAAAAGGTACAAACTTGTCCATCTACATTCTCCCAGGGACTTTCTACGCTAGCATCTTGCATAAGAGTTATATAAAAACATGAAGGTTGTGGAGAAGATGGTGGTTTATCACCATTCTTGTTACCTTTTTCCTTTAGAGAACATTATCCTCTTGGAAGTCTAGAGATTTCAACTTGCAATTTGGTATTCCTCTCTTCATAGAGGACTTTCACAATTTATGCCATGTCTAAGTGTTAGAAAATTATATATTACGGAGCAATGGAACACATGAAATAATGCAGAAATATAAACACAGAAAATGCACAAAACAAGAGAGACACAGATATACGTGGTTCACCCAGTTTGG
>APFE031084411.1:174726-203317 GCA_000404065.3 Pinus taeda | reverse complement strand
AGCAGAGTATCGGGGAGCGGTTAAAGCATCCTGTGAGGCAGTTTGGCTTCGACGTATGCTTGCAGATATGCATGCTTCCCAGACAGGTCCTACTTCTTTGTTTTGTGATAATCAGGGAGTGCTCAAACTTGCCAAAAATCTCGTCTGTCATGAACGAACAAAACATGTGGAAACTCATTGCCACTACATTCGCCAGCTTGTTGAAGATGGATCCGTTCAATTGAGATATGTTCCCACAACAGAACAGCCTACAGACATCTTCACCAAGCCTCTTGGTCTTGATAAGTTTGTAAAATTCAGGGGGTCTATTGGTGTTGTAAACAGATTGAGCATTAAGGGAGGGTATTAGAATAATACTATTTTAGTTTAATGCTCATTCTCTTAGCTGTTGCTATTTTATTTTCTTTAGCAGTTTTCTTAGATGAAACTGATCTTTACATAGAAATCTTGAATGTTTCTATCTTTGTAAATATCTCTTTGTATTATTATTGAGTATTGTTGCTCAATTAATTCAATCAACTCATTTGGAAATCCATATGCGTGTTTCGCACTATTTTAAGTAGGGCCTACGCTGGGTTTAGGAAAGTGTTGGAAGTTTGTCTATCTGTGGGTAAGCTAGTTTCGCACTCTGTTGTACAAGAAAATTGTTGAATAATAAAACCCTCCCTTGCTACACCGGTTTTCCCACATTGGGTTTTTCCGGGGACATTAGTCCAAAATAACTGTGTCAATGTGTGCATATTTTTGTTTCTGTATTACGATGTGATATCTACAGCAGTATTTATTTTAATGTTTGTTGAAATAATTTCATGAATAACTTATGCTGAAATAAGTACGAAAAGTAAATCAATTGCAACAGTGATAGAATTTTCACATGGTATCAGAGCAAGCAATCAAGACAGAAAGGGAAAATCGATTATGGGTCGAGACCACGATGCAAAGGCATCCACCTCAAGGGACTCACGCAGATTTTCAAAAGATTGCACAAGAGCAAGATTTCGATTTCTCTATGTTGGCTTCCAGGTTGGAAGAAGAAGAAGCATGCATGACTAGTGTTGCATCATTAGAAGTATGGTATATAGACAGTGGAGCCTCGTGGCATATGACGGGAATCAGGGAGTGTTTCTCAGAATATCGAGAAGAGAAGATGAACTTTCAGATCACCATGGGGAACAAGGCAAAGTGTACTCAAGTAGGAAAGGGTACCATAGTTTTTCAGACAGAATCGGGAGAGTGGTTTTGTACCACAAATGTGCTAAATGTGCCAGGATTGGGCATGAACTTACTTTCCGTGTCACAACTACAAGGCAAGGGCTATGACGTCTACTTCATCAAGGAAAAGGTATACATCAAACACCCGAGCTGGAAAAAGAAAGTGCAGATCGGGATCAAAAGTAATCGGTTGTACAGATTACAACTAGAATCTCCAATGGCACTAATAGGCAATCATGGGGACAAAGACTTGAACGAACTATGGCACAGAAGGATGGGTCACTTCCACCATGGAGCTCTGAGAATTATCAGGAGCACTGTAACAGGAGTTCCGGATCTGAGTACGGAACGAGATGATCTATGCAGGGGATGCACTCTAGGAAAGTATGTCAAGGCGGCATTTCCTAGGAGTAACCACAAGACCAAGAGTGTACTAGGATGATACACTCAGATATCTACGGACCTCTGTCCGTCAAATCTCTCAGCAGTGTCGAGTATTTCCTTACTTTCATTGATGACCACTTGAGGAAAACTTGGATCTATTTTTTGAAAACCAAGGATGAGGTTTTCTGTCGATTCAAGCAGTTCAAGGCTCTAGTGGAGAATCTGACAAGTAAGAAAATAAAAGTCTTGCGCTCAGATAATGGTGGAGAATATGTCGATAAGGACGTCACTGATTTTTGCGCTAAGGAGGGCATCAGAAGAGAGTGGACAGCTCCCTACAATTCGGAGCAGAATGGGGTGGCAAAAAGGAAAAATAGGACTATTGTAGAAGCAGTTAGGGCCATGCTGTATGATCAGGACATGCCAAAATTCCTGTGGGCAGAAGCATGCGACATAGCTGTCTATGTTCAGAATAGGACTCCTCATCGGGCATTGGGCAAGATTACTCTAGAGAAAGTCTTCACTGGGAAGACACCCGCAGTTAGTCATTTCAGGATATTTGGGAGTTTGGCATATTGTCGCATACCTGAAGAAAAGAGGAAGAAGCTTGGATCAGACTGCAGAAAAGGGGTATCTGGCAAGATATAGCAAGAACGCTAAGGCATACAAGATCTATCTTCCAGGGAGCAGGAAGGTAGTAGTACGACGAGATGTAAAGTTCATGGAGGACAGAGCTTGCAAAAGATCTCGCGAAATGCCTTCCAAGGAGCAGCGAAAAGAGGATCCGTTGGTTATGCCTCTTCAACCAACAGAAGTGAAGAATCCTTCCTTAAATCAGGAAGATTCTCAGGATGAGGAAGAGGAGCAAACAGAAGCACCTGTTAGCAGCGGAAGAACTAGCAGGGAACTTCATCAGATTCTGCGTGATGCAGAGAACTTCATCGGAGAGCCAAGGAATAGTAAAAGGGAGCGAAAATAGCTAGACAGGTATCAGGATGGAGAGCCTGCCAGCTTCAAGGAGGCAGCTCAACATCAGGTCTGGCTAGATGCAATGGTGGAGGAGTATAACTCCATAATGGTAAGCGATGTCTGGGAGGTAGTGTCAAGGCCTCAAGACAGATCTGTGGTATGTTCAAGATGGATCTACAAGATCAAACACGCTGCGGATGGCAGTATTGAAAAATACAAGGCCAGGTTTGTGGCTAAGGGGTATGCAAAAAAGGAAGGGATTGACTATGAGGAAACCTTTGCCCCGGTAGCCAGGTATACATCTATTAGGACTGTGATATCTCTTGCAGCGCAGATGGGATGGGAGATCCATCAAATGGATGTCAAGACGGCATTTTTGAACGGGGTAATAGAAGAAGAAGTATACATTGAACAACCAGAGGGCTTTGAAACTCATGTATGCAGACTGAATAAAGCCTTGTATGGGTTGAAGTAGGCACCAAGAGCGTGGTATGGTCGAATAGATGGCTACTTGCAAAAGATAAGATTTGTCAAGAGTGACGCAGATCTGAATCTCTACTATCTGGTCGTAGAGAGCGAGCCACTTATCTTAGTATTATATGTGGATGATCTCTTCCTTACAGGATCATCCAGACTCATTGAAGACTGCAAAAAGAATCTAGCCACAGAGTTCGATATGAAGGATCAGGGATAAATGCACTATTTTCTAGGGTTGGAAGTTTGGCAGCAGAAAGGAGAAATCTTCCTTGGACAAGGAAGGTATGCTACAAAAATTCTGAAAAGGTTCGGGATGGGAGACTGTAGACCTATGGCTATGCCAATGATCATCAACTGGAAAAAGATTGATGCATCAGAAGACAAGGGTGTCGATCCCACCTTATACCGACAGCTCATAGGGTCCCTCATGTGTCTAGTCAATACCAGGCCAGATATTTGCTACGCTGTCAACACCATCAGTCAGTTCATGGTGGAACCAAAGCGGGCTCACTGGGCAGCAGCCAAGCACATTCTCAGGTATTTATAGGGAACAGTTGATTATGGGCTCTTGTACGACAAGGGGAAGGATATCAGGTTGAGTGGATTTATTGATGCAGTTTGGGCAGGAAGTTCAGTGGATCGGAAAAGTACCTCTGGGTATTGTTTCAACATTGGATAAGGAATAACCTCCTGGTGTAGTAAGAAACATAAGTACGTGGCTCTGAGCTCGTCTGAGGCATAATATATGGCAACAAGCACAACTTCGTGTGAGGCCATATGGCTTAGAAAACTACTGGTAAACCTATTCAGAAAAAATATGGAGGCGACCAGGATCATGTGTGATAATCAGAGTTGTATCAAACTCTCTGAGAATCTAGTATTTCATGATAGGTCAAAGCAATCAATATTCGATGTCACTTTGTCAGAGATTGTGTCCAACGTGGAGGTGTACAGTTGAGCTGCACTCCTACAGGGGAACAAGTGGCAGATATCCTCAGCAAGGCCCTTGGAAAGTCAAAATTTGACTACTTCAGAGAAAAGATGGGGATGGTAAAAAAACCCCTTTTAGAAGTAGTGTGTTAGCAGCACGACTGAAGAGGGAGTTGCTGTGCAGATGCAGTGTTGGGAGAAAGGACCAACAGCAGCACAGATGCAGAGGTAGTTGCAGTGCAAATGCAGTGTTGGGAGGAACGACGAACAGTAGCACAAATGCAGAGGAAGGTGCAGTGCGGATGCAGTGTTGGGAGAAAGGACCAACAGTAGCATGGATGCAGAGGGAGTTGTCGTACAGATGCAGTAGTGGCAGTGGCAGAACCATGGGCAGCTGTACAAGATGCAGCTGTGCAGAGAATGTCGGGTAGGGAGGCCTAGCATCTGCACAGGTACCGATGTCGGATGATCAGAGTAATACTCAGTGAGGAGTATTGCTAGAGCACAATCCTCGCTAAGAGGGAGCGTTGATTTGGGCTAGCATCAGATGTGCTCTAGCCACAAAATTTGGTGGAGAGGTTGGGGCACATGAGATCTCCAAAACGCAGAAAGGGTTTGGGCAGATTCTAAATAGATCAGGAGATATTAAAATAATTAATATTTTTAATGGAATCCCTAAGTCTAAACTTAGGGAAGATAAAATATTAATGTGTATTAACATGAATCTGTGTTAGAATGGTCCAAAAAACATGGATCAAACTAGACCTAATCTTAGTCGTTGATAAGGGACTTAATCTCGGTTGTTGAGATGTCAACAGAAAAAGTATAAGAGGAGGCTTGAGGGGCACTTGGAGAACACACTGAGGGAGACCAGTCAGTTCAATTTCTGGAGTGGGGTTTGTTGAGAAATTGAACCAGTGGTCTGGAGAGCAGTCAGGAGGCAGCAAATACAGAATAGAGAGACGGGAGATCAGCGCAGAAGCGGCAGACGCAGAGCCAGAGGAAGCCACGCAAAGGCAGCAAGGACTGCGCAGAGCTAGAACGGCCTACATCATCCACGCAGAGGCTGCAGGAGTGACGCAGAAACCTAGAGAGGCTGAGGCAAAGTTTTTCAGGCTGTAGCAAAGGTCAGTGGGGCCTATGCTGGGTTTAGGAAAGTGCTAGAAGTTTGTCTATATGTGGGTAAGCCAAATGGCACCCTGTTGTACAAGAAAATTGCAGAATAATAAAATCCTCCCTTGTTGCACTGGTTTTCCCACATTGGGTTTTTCCGAGGACATTAGTCCAAAATAACTATGTCAATGTGTGAAAACCAATGCAACAGTGTTTATTTGAATGTTTGTTGTAATTTCATGAATAACTTATGATGAATAAGTAGGAAAAGTAAATCAGTTGCTGCAGTGATAGAATTTTCACAATTCAATCTATGTTTTTTATGTTTTTTATGTCTAATTCATCATTCTACATGTTTTTGTTGACATATATGCATCAAAATATAAAAAAATATAAAGTATATATATATATAGATTATATAAAAACTGCTCTGGGATTCGCCCCCAAACCGGGAGCTTCTAAAAATGTCGCTCCCGCTCCCAAGTAACCTTGGCTCATCCTTCTCCTGTTGAGACATCCTACCCATGCAGTGTGGGACTCATGGGAAGTACCTCTCATCTGGCCAATGAGTAGGGAAATGAGGATAGGGACCATAGTAGTACCGATGGACGCATCGTGTTACTACCATACTCCCTATGCTAGGATGATATTGATCTGGGATCAATTGGAACTGACTTCGGAATAGTAGGAGTGATATAACTCCTCTTTATTTGAAACTGATTTTGGATTAGTAAAAGTGGTATGATACATTCTCTTTATCTGGAACTGATTTCGGATCAGTAAGAGTGGTACGAGACACTCTCTTTTATATGGGACTGACTTCAAGTCAGTAGAGGAGGGTATGACACATTCTCGATCACTTCTTCTTCTTCATAGTTCAACAGAGAAGAGCAGTGCAGGGCACTAATGGCAGAGATAGCATAGTCTGGCGGATGGATTAGCAGATGGAATTCTCCCTAGTTGAAAGGGAGTGTTAAAATCAGCAACTAGGGCCAAACTACATGTGGGTCTTCTTATTCATGGCAGCTGATATTTTTCTTGGATTCCTCTCATCGAGAGGTGTAGGATTGATCTAAAGATCATCTGATTCCAATAAGTATTTGTGGAGATATGAATTTATTTGTGTTATGGGACAATTCATCAAAGTCAACCAGCAACCAAATTGCCCCCATCTATCCTCAACGTTTTACTATAAAAGGAGGTGGCTTGCAAGTTATTTGTCACTCATCTCATGTGATATTTTCCTCTCTACTCATTTGGGTTTTGGTGGAAGGAAAAGTCACTAAGAGTATATGCTGCCCTAATCAATGCCCTAGACCCTAATGTTGTCATGGAAGAGGCTTTAATGAAGCTACAATAATGCAGCAAGGAGATATCTAATCGCAGGTCTAGGAGAGACCCTATTCGTTGTCCTAAAAGGCTTCCTAACGTTGACCTAAAGGAAGGGATCCTAGCTGCAATAAGGAAGAGTCCTAAACACAGAGATCTGGCCACTGCCCCAACCCTAAACGTAGTCTCCTAGCTGCAGCACTTAAGGTTTCCCTAGGCCGCAGTACACGCAGCAAGAAGGGACACTTATACTCTATGAAGGGAAGGCCTTAAAACGCAGTTTGAAGAGGCTTTCATCTAGCCCTATTCACAATAAAGGAGGTACACTCTCATCTAAAGATACGTAGCCCTAGCTACACTAACCACAGGCCTGATCCGTAGCTATTGTACAGCCCTCACTCTCAATCCAAACAAGGTGACTACAACACTGTCAATTTGGCCCATCCAATGTAAGGAACAACACCTAACATCATCAAGTGAAAGGTCACTTGGCCATAGTAAAAAGGGGTTTCAACTTTGAAGTGACCTGAGGCCTCAAGATGTTGTTAAGGGGTTCTAAATTCCCAATAGATTACAGCGTTGTACCAAGGTAATGAATAAGCTTGTTCCAGCATGATGAGGTACAGCTCAGTGATGGTGCAACACAGTGATGATGGACATGGTATGATGGTGCAGCATGGTGCAGTACAGTGTTAGGTACAGGCGATAGCAAGGTGATGGAATCACTTGTGTTTAGATCAGCTACCTCATGTGACATCTTCTTAGAGAAGATCTCTGCTCTTATTTTGTCAAGGCAAAGTGTTGACTTCTAATGTATATGTACTATCTCTCTCTCTCTACTGAACTATTGAAGAACATAAGAAGAATTAATCAAGGGTTTCCCCACATTGGGGTTTGTCCCTGGCAGGCGCCACATCTTGTGTCCTCTTGTCTTGGCTTGTCTTCTGCGATTTATGATTATGTTCTATTTGCATTTTGCTATCATGCTAAATGTGATTGCTAATCTGGAATTGATATTGAGCTAATATGGAAAATTGAAGTAAATTTGCTATCAGCATAAAACATACCTAAAATTAACAAGAAGGGAAGTATGTCAACCAAAGGTCACCAAGGGTAATCCTCAAGCTCCAAAAGTGAGGGAAACGCAACTGAAGGTCAAAGGAAGGCTCAAGAGGCAGATCAAAGCTCACACGCGTGGGAGCAGCAACTGCTGGGGGGGCCGAAATTTCAGATCTACAGTGGAGGCTGAAATTCTGCAGTTGGAGATCGAAGAAGAGTTACTAGAAGAGATTTGATTGGGTTTGACTGGATCAAGGATAGCACATCATCCGAAGAGGTTGAGGCTGAAATTCTGCAGTTGGAGATCGAAGAAGAGTTACTAGAAGAGATTTGATTGGGTTTGACTGGATCAAGGATAGCACATCATCCGAAGAGGTTAGTCTTGGTCTTGGAGGCTTCTGAAGTCAGTCTTAAGGTCTTGGAATTCGTCAATTGAAGAATCTATAAGGAAGAGAAGAGATTGCAATTTTTTCCTCTCAAGTGGAGAGCTTTTGGCCCTGGCTTGCAGCGTATATTCTGTGTTTTTGTTCTTCTTGTTTTTGGTAGTTGTTTGATTATATACACATATAATAATAAGTAACAAAGCTAATAAGTGAAAAGACATCACAAGCAGTTATCAAGAAGAGAGAAATCACTATAATTATTGCCCTATAGATTTCTCAACAGACCTATTGCATATATATTCATGTCAAAAGGAAAGTTGTCCTGAGGCAGGATGTGATGTTTGAGGAGGAGAGAGCCTTGAGGATGTCACAAGAGGATGATCATGTAGAGCAGCAAGCTCCTGAGTAGGGCAGTAGACCACAGGTTTTAGGATCTTCAGGTTCAGGTTCACAGGGGTCAGGAGGATCACTGACTTCTAAGTTGAAAGGTTCTTAGGGTTCAAGATCATAGGGCACAGATTCCCAAAGTACAGGTTCATTGCAGGCCACAAGGGCATCTTCACCAGGATTTCAAGCTCCAGGGAATGATGTTCCCACACCAGTTCAAGAGGCTACTTCAGGAAAGAGGAAGTCAAGATGGTTTGATGAGACCTTGAAGGAATCAAAGGAGTCAGTGGGAAGACCCAAGTGGTCTGTTACAGAGAGAAAACCACCAAAGCGGCTTAGTGACTATGCGGCTAGTGTTGTGGAGACCGAGCCATCTAGCTACAAGGAGGTTGCGAGTCAACAGACCTGGAAGGATGCTATGGTGGCAAAATTGTTGATTTTGGGTAGCATCGAATGTGCTCTAGCTCCAAAATTTTCTGGAGTGGCTAGAACATATGAGATCTCCAAGACCCAGAAATCGTTTCGAGAAATTCCAACCGAATGAGGAGTTATTAAAATAATTAATATTTTTAATGGGTTCCTAAGTCTAAACTCAAGAAAATAAAAATATTAATTGGTATTAATAAAGATATGGGTGAGAAGCTTCTAAGAGACGAGAATCAAGTATGTTTTAATCTTAGCCGTTGATTAGAGCCTTAATCTCAGCAGTTGATTCATCAACAGGAAAAGTATAAGAAAAGACTTGAGAGTCATTTGGAGACACACCAGGCAGATACTCAATATCCCGAGGGAAATCAATTCTCAAATAGAAGGAGATCGATTTCAGAGGGAGAGTTGTAGGGTGGAGGAAGAGGAGGGCATCAGTAGTAGTCAGTGACTGAGGAGGAGGTGACGCAGGGCTATCGAGAGACAGTGCAGAGGGAAGAGCAGGAAGACAGCACCATTGGAGATGCAGTCCTCACGCAAGCTGACGCAGAAGTGACACAAAGGTGGGTGAAGGGTCTCCAGGGTGTCAGATATTCTCCATAAAAACTTTGTCTCAAGTGTTTTCTCTCAAAAGTGTCTCAGTTTCTGTGTAAAAATATTCCTTGTAAAGCAATTGTTGTTGAAGATTAATAAAACCCTCATATGCTGCACCGGTTTTCCCACATTAGGCTTTTCTGGGGACGATTGTCCAAAAAAAACTGTGTTGATGTGATTGATTCTTGTGCTTGTATATCACTGTTATTTTCTCTATGTATTTATGTGATAACTGCAGTAGAATTTATTTTAATGTTTGCTGAAGGGATTTTGTAAATAACTTATTGTGAGAAATAAGTAGGTGAAATAAATCAATTACTGCAATAAAATTTCGGATTAGAAATTTTCACATGGTACCAGAGCAGAGATCCAGCAATAGGAGAGAAGAATCTGCTATGGGTCAGGAGCATGATGCAGAGGCATCAACTCAGAGGGACTCACGCAGATTTCCAGAAAAAGAAGAAAGCACAAAGAACATGGATCACGATTATTCTATGTTAGCTTCCAGACCGGAAGAAGAAGTCGCTTGCCTAACAAGTTCTGCCTCCTCTGAGGTTTGGTATATAGATAGTGGAGCTTCCTGGCATATGACAGAAATGTTTTTCAAATTATCGGGAAGAAAGGATGAATTTTCAGATCACCATGGGAAATAAGGCAAAGTGCACCCCCGTAGGAAAAGGTATTGTAGTCTTTCAAACCGAATCAGGGGATCGGCTTCGAGCAACCAATGTGATGCATGTGCCAATGTTGGGGATGAGCTTACTCTCCGTATCTCAACTTCAAAACAAGGGCCATGACATTTTCTTCATTAAGGAGAAAGTATATGTCAAACACCCGAGTTGGAAAAGGAAGGCCCAGATTGGAATCATAAGTAACAGGTTGTATAGATAACAGCTAGAATCTCCAGTGGCACTGATAGGTAGCAATGGGGATAAATATTTGAATGAACTATGGCACATGATGATGGGAAACTTACACCACAGGGCTCTAAGAATTCTCGGGAAAACAATATCAAGGGTTCCAGAATTAAGTACCAATTGAGATGATGTATGCAGAGGGTGTGCTCTAGGCAAGTATGCCAAAGCAGCATTTTCCAGAAGTAACAATAGGGCTAAAAGTGTTCTGGGATTGATACACTCAGATATTTGCGGACACATGTCCACAAAATCTCTTAGTGGTGCTGAGCACTTCGTCACCTTCATCAATGACCATTCCAGGAAGACTTGGATCTACTTTCTAAAAACCAAGGATGAGGGTTTTGGTCGATTCAAAGAGTTCAAGGCTCTAGTAGAGAATCTGAAAGGAAACAAGATAAAAGTGTTGCACTCAGACAATGGTGGAGAGTACATTGACAAGAACTTCACTGATTTTTGCGCTAGGGAAGGCATCAAAAGAGAGTGGACATCTCCCTACAATCTGGAGCAGAATGGGGTAGCAGAAAGGAAGAACGAAATTATTGTGGAAGCAGCCAGGGGATGTTGTATGATCAAGATATGCCCAAATTCCTGTGGGAAAAAGCATGCAGCACGGCAGTTTATGTCTAGAATAGGACTCCTCACAGGGCATTGGGCAAGATTAATCCGGAAAGTGTCTTCACCGGGAAGACACCTGAAGTTAGTCATTTCAGGATATTTGGGAGTTTGGCATACTGCCATATACCCGAAGAAAATAAAAAGAAATTGGATCAAATTGCAGAAAAAGGACATCTTGTGGGATACAACGAGAATGCTAAGGCATATAGAGTCTATCTTCTGAGGAATAAGAGGTAGTAGTTTGACGGGATGTAAAGTTCATGGAGAATAGAGCTTTCACGAAATCCGAAGAAATGCCTATCGAGGAGCAGTCAAAAGACGATCCGTTGGTACAACCACCTTGACCAGCAGAAACTAGTACCTGTAATTCTCCTAAAGACAAAGCTTCAGAACATGTGGAGTCTCAGGAAGAGGAAGAGCAGATGGATGTAACTACTACTAGTGAAAGAACGAGCCAGGAACTTCGACAAATTCTACAGGATGTAGAGGACTTCGTTAGTGCACCCAGGAATGAGAAAAGGGAGTGAAGACAGCCAGACAGATACCAGGCCTTGGTAGCTCAGGTTGGGGAACCCTCTAGTTTTCAAGAGGTCGTTTAGCATCAAGTATGGGTAGATGCTATGGTGGAGGAATACAATTCTATAATGGGCAATGATGTCTGGTAAGTGGTACCTAGGCCTCAGGACAAGTTAGTGGTAGGTTCGAGATGGATCTACAAAGTCAACTATGATGCAGAAGGCAGTGTGGAAAAATACAAAGCCAGCTTTGTGGCTAAGGGGTATGCTCAGAAGGAAGGGATAGACTACAAAGAAAGCTTCGCCCCAGTAGCCAAGTATAATTCTATTAGATCTGTGATATCCCTTGTAGAACATATGTAGTGGGAGATTCACCAAATGGATGTTAAGGCGGCGTTCTTGAACAAGGTGATAGAAGAAAAAGTATACATTGAACCAGAGGGTTTTGAGACACATGAGAAGAAATCTCATATATGCAGGATGAAGAAAGCCTTGCATGGGCTTAAACAGGCACCTAGAGCATGGTACGGTCGAATTAATGGCTACTTGCAAAAGATGGGATTCGTCAAGAGTGACGCAGATCCTAATCGTTATTATCTTGTTGTAGAGAATGAGCCTCTAATCCTAGTGTTATATGTGGATGATATTTTCCTGACAGGCTCATGCAGGCTCATCAAAAATTGCAAGGAGAACCTAGCCACAGAATTCGACACGAAGGATTTGGGATGGATGCATTATTTCCTGGGGTTGGAAGTTTCGCAACAGAAGGGTGAAATCTTCCTTGGACAAGGGAAATACACTACAGAGATTTTGAAAAGGTTCAGAATGCAGGACTGTAGACCTATGGCTACTCCAATGATCACCAACTAGAAGAAGATCGATGCATCCGAAGATAAAGAAGTCGATCCCACCTTGTATAGGCAGCTCATAGGGTCCCTGATGTATTTGGTCAATACCAGGCAGAGATTTGTTATGATGTCAATACCCTCAATCAGTTCATGGTGGAACCAAAGAGGGCGCACTGGGCAGCTGCCAAGCATGTTCTCAGGTATATACGAGGAACAGTGGAGCATGGACTAATTTACACCCAAGGCACTGACATCAGGCTGAGTGGGTTCACTGACGCAGATTGGGCTGGAATTTCAGTAGATCGGAAAAGTACCATTGGGTACTATTTCAACATTGGATCAGGAATGACCTCCTAGTGTAGTAGGAAACAGAAATTTGTCGCTCTGAACTCAGCTGAAGCAAAATATATGGCAACTAGCATAGCTTTGTTCGAAGTCATATGGCTTAGGAAATTGCTTGTGAATCTATTCCGGAGGAAGATGGAAGCGACCAGTATTTTGTGTGATAATCAAAGTTGCATCAAGCTATTTGAGAATCTAGTATTTCATGGTCGGTCGAAGCACATTGATATTAGGTGTCACTTTGTCAGAGACTGTGTCCTACGACGGGCAGTATAGTTGAGGTACACTCCAACAGGAGAACAAGTGGCAGACATTCTCACCAAGGCTCTGGGAGAACAAAGTTTGTTTATTTCAGGGAGATGGGGATGGTGAAGAATTTGTTTCAGTAGCAGAAGCGGATAGTATAGATGCAGTGCAACAGTTAGCAGTGGCAATGCTATGGGCAGCATGATGCAGCATATTCAGAGGGAGCTACAGTACAGATGTAGCAGTGACAGTTGCAATGTCATGGGCAGTAGTACAGGTTGTAGCAGCGCAATAGATGAGGGGCAGTAGGCCGAGCATCAAACAACGCAGAGGATCGCTGTCATGGATCAGTGTGGTGCTTCTACCGGGAAGTACTACTAGAGCACATTCCTCGCTAAGAGGGAGTGTTGATTTTGCGTAGCATCGGCTGTGCTCTTGCTCCAAAATTTTGAGGAGGGGCTAGAACATATGAGATCTTTGGAGAAACTCCACCCGGATGAGGACTTATTAAAATAATTAATATTCTTAATGGGTTCCTAAGTCTAAACTTAGGAAAATAAAAATATTAATGGGTATTAATAAAGATATGGGTGAGAAGCTTCTAAGAGACGAGGATCAAGTCTATTTTAATCTTAGATGTTGATTAGAGACTTATTCTCGGTCATTGATTCATCAACAGGAAAAGTATAAGAGGAGACTTCAAAGTCATTTGGAGACACACCGGGCAGATACTCAGTATCCCGAGGGAAATCGATTCTCAAAGAGAAGGAGATCGATTTCAGAGGGAGAGTTGCAGGGTGGAGGAAGAGGAGGGCATCAGCAACAGTCAGTGACTGAGGAGGAGGTGACGCAGGGCTATCGAGAGACAGCGCAGATGGAAGAGCGGGTAGACAACACCATTGGATACGCAGTCCGCACACAGGCTTAAGCAGAGTGACGCAGAAGTGACGCGGAGGTGGGTGAAGGGTATCCAGGGTGTCAGACATTCTCCGGGGAACTTTATCTCAGGTGTTTTCTCTCAGAAGTGTCTCAATTTCTCTGTAAAATCATTCCTTGTAAAGCAATTGCTGCTGAAGATTAATAAAACCCTCATCTGTTGCACTGGTTTTCCCACATTGGGTTTTTCTAGGGACAATTGTCCATAACCAACTGTGTTGATGTGATTTATTCTTGTGCTTGTATATCACTATTATTTTCTCTATGTAATTATGTGATAACTGCTGTAGAATTTATTTTAATGTTTGCTAAAGTGATTTCGTAAATACCTTATTGTGAGAAATAAGTAGATTAAATAAATCAGTTACTGCAGTAGAATTTCGAATAAGAAATTTTCACAAAAATATGCTTCCATTATGAAGAATGATGTTTGGGAGAAGTTGAGACCTGAGGGGAAGTTAGTGGTGACTTCCAAGTGGCCTTACAAGATCAAACATGTTGCAGATGGCAACGTGGAAAAGTTCAAAGCTCGATTTGTGGCACGCTTTCTCACGGGTAGAGGGAGTTGATTATGACAAGACCTTTGCACCAATGACTTGATACACTTCAATTAGAGCAATGATCTCCATTGCAGCAAAGATGTGTTTGAAGATTCACCATATGGATGTGAAGATCACCTTTCTCAATGGAGTCATACAAGAGGAGGTTTATATTGAGCAACTACAAGGCTTTGAAGTGCATGAGAGAGAGTCTCATGTATGCAAGCTTAAGAAAGCCTTATATGGTTTGAAGCAAGAACTAAGAGCATGGTACTCGAGGATTATTTCCTACTTGCAACACATCAGTTTCAATAAGAGTGATGCAGATCCAAACCTATATTACATTGTGGTTGGCGAGGATCTGCACATTCTTGTATTGTATGTTGATGATTTATTCATTACAAGAGAGGAGAGACTCATTGAGCACTGTAACAGTGATCTTGCTTCAGAGTTCGAAATGATTGATATAGGACTAATGAACTATTTTTTGGGATTGGAGGTTTAGCAGAAGGATTTTATTTCAAGTTGGTATACCTCACTTTATATCGTCAGTTGATCAGGTCATTGATGTATCTAGTCAACACTAGACCAAATAGTTGTTTCACAATCAACACATTGAGTCAATTTATGGTGGATCCCAGGAGGGTGCATTGAGTGGTTGTGAAACATGTGCTACTCTACCTACAAGGCACAATGGATTATGCATTAGATTATGTCCAATGGGATGGAGTCATGTTGACAGGTTTTATAGACTCAAATTGGGAACATAGTGCTAGTGACAGGAAGAGTACATCTGGATGATGTTTCATGTTGGGTTCGACAGTGGTGTCGTGGTTCAATAGGAAACAAAGATCAGTGACAAAAAGTTCTGCAAAGGCTGAGTAGATTGCAACTAGTCAGGCCAGTTGCGAGGCCATTTGGCTTCACAAGATGTTGTTTGGTTTATTTGATCAGCAGTCGAGACCAACTATGATTTACTGTGATAATCAGAGTTCTATTAAACTCACGGAGAATCTAATATTTCATGACAGGTCAAAACATTTTGAGATCAAATACCACTTCATTCGAGATTGTGTTCAAAGAGGGGTAGTGAAGCTAGAGTACATATCCACTTATGAACAAGTTGCAAACATTCTCACCAAGTCCTTGCCAAGGGGTAAGTATGTCTACTTTAGGGATAAGATGCGGGCGGTGAGAAACACCTTCCTCGGTAAGAGGGAGTGTTGAAAAAAGGTATGAAGGAGGTGTTTCCTAGTGTTTTTCGCCTAAGCCTAGGGAAACAAGTGAACCCACCTTTTCAGTGTGCCTTATGAGTTCATTAAATTCATGTGACTTTTTAGTCACTTTATGAGGTCTAAAAATTTATTGTACTTTATAATAATAAAGTGACTTTATGAAGCAGAAGGTACATGGTACAACAAGTTATTAATGTGACTAAAGGGGGTTATTAGTGAGGGGGGATATGACAGGGGGTCAATGTCAGATCATATCACTACCCTTCATCAAGAGAAGTTGAGATCTAATCTCAACCCTTGATCATAGGGATAGGTCTTCTCACCCTTACAGAAACTAAAAAGGGGGGAAAGAGCAAATGCAAGCTCATTCTTCATGTGTAGTGTTGGAGAAGAGAAGAGGAGAGGAGAAGAGAAGAAGCTGAAAGGAGGATAAGATAGAAAGTATTTTCAGCAAGGAGAAATCATACAACAGCACAAATCCCAAGGTTGGAAGGGTGCCACGCAAACCGAGAAGGTACAATAGTTTTAAATTTTAATAGTGTGTTTTTCGAGGCACTTCCAATGTTTTTTTCGAGGCTAGCAAAGAAAATTTCAAGGGGGGTCAGGCTACAATTAATGTTGATCTAACAAGCACGAAAATCAAGGAGAAGTCAGTCTGACAGCACCAATTTTGAGGCAAAGATTTGTCAGATAGGTGTGATTTTCAAGGGCAGAGTTGCCAATCCAGTGGCACAATTGGGTAAAGAAGTGTTAACTATGGCACGAAATTCAAGACAGTCAAAGTTTGGGCAGTGGCACAAGTTTCAAGGAAAATAGCACAAGTTTCTAGAAGCTTACCTGAATTTCAAGGAGGGATATAAGTACCCTGTTGTGTAGTATTTGTTGTAAAATTACTCTAAGAAAAGTAAATAAAAATCATCTTCCTACTCCAGGGTTTTTCCAAGGTTTGATTGACCAAACATCATTGCCTAAATTTTTGTGCATGCTTGTGAAACTATCAGTTGATGTGAAAAAGTAGTGGTAGCTTCTAGTGTTTTAATTGAATTTAGTATTCAAGTTTAAATCTTAAAAATCAACATGGGATTTGGGCATTAAACTCCATGTGTAAAACAAATTGAAACTGGGTGGAGCTACGGGACACAATTTTCAACATCCTAGTGAGGTGTGCACATATTTATCTTAGATGTTTTATGATGTTGTTGAAGTTTCCTAGTGGCTAGGTTTTTTGATGTTATGATGTTGGTTCCTTACTAGAAGGGGTGTTCTACATGCTCATCTCATGTTGACGTGTGAAGGGGAATGCTTAACAATTGGATGTGTTAGCATTTTTATTGTCTTCTTCTCTTACGATGCTGATGTGGTTGGCGGATGTGTTGTGGTTATGTATTTTTACCCTGTGAGATTTTCATACGTGATATGAGTTGAGATTGTAACATTTGTTGGAAATCACCTAGAAGCAATTTGTTAGATGATGCTAGTAAACTTGTTGATCTATTGTTTCGTAGAGTGTGGGCATACTACATACATCATTGGTGACCAAACACTTTTTCTAAGGTTTGTGTTATAAACAGAATAAATACCTAATTAGTTAAATTAAAGATGTGTCTTATCAAAGAGACACATCCATTAGTGGAAAGGCACCCCACCTAGGTAATTATGATGGGGCCCTCATTGTAATAATCATCATTCTATCAATCATTTTTATCAATAAATACATATAAATAATTATTTCTTCAAAATGCAAATGGTGTTTGCTTGTTACACTGGTATCAGGGCATGTCTCTGTTGTTCTTTTTGTCATTGCCAGCATGTTTGACCATCGCCTTTCCCATCACGTTGTTGTCATTTATTCCATTGTTTCGCCTTGTTCCCAGCATATTGGTCACGCCACTCCCCATTCCCCTGTCCCACTTTTCTATTGTGTTGTCTGCTGTCACTCACTAAACTATATGCCACCGTCACTCACTGCAGTATATGCCACATTTTCAATTAAACGAGGTCCACAACATACAATACGGTCACAACAGTATGAGACACCAATCAATTCATCAAGTTTTAATTATTTATAAATATACTTTATTGAATTACTCATTAAAAATACTTTACAAATTTAATTACTAATTATAAAATAAAGTTACTTAATAAAGCTTTTATATAAAGTTACTTTAAAAAAATGGAATCAAGAGAAAGAATGAAGAAATATTTGCAGACGTTAGTCGATATAAAGATGAGGTTAACAGTGTAAGACATCATCTTAGCAACGAAAAAGGAGACAGAATTGATAGTTTGGTAGCAGCATCTGAGGGTCAATGGCAAACCGTGTTAAGAAAGAGAAATGTCAACAAAGGCACTTCCTTACCATGGAGAAAGAATTGAGCAGCTAACCAAGAGAGTAGATGCATTATTTGCAGAATCTTAGTCTACCAAAAAAAAACATCAAGTCCAAAATCATAGAATACAAGTGAACAAGTACATCAAGCACCTAAAGAAATTTTTGCAAGCAGTAAGTATCACACGAGTGCCACAGAGAGATTATCAAAAATTTAGGAAGGAATTACCGAAATATGATGGTAAGGACCATAGGGGAGCAATCGTATGGGTCAACAGAATGAAATATATTTTCGAATCAAACCCTGATTTAGGTGAAAGAGAAAAAAATAATGACAACTTTCAACAATTTAGAAGGGGAAGGTTAGGATTTGTTCATATTGCTCCCTGAATCCACACTGGCGTTAACGTGGAGAAAATATTTCATTCCATTTGATGTGGGCTTAGAGTCTTGAGTTGAGTAGCTGTCACTCAAATCTCAACTCTATTATAAGGAGGAAAGAGGACTAGGAATGCTATAAGCCAAAGCAGCACATGAAGCACTAGTAGCACCACATGTCCAACTCTTAGCCAAAAAGACAAACTTTTCTTCAAAATATTCATGAAGAATGCGAGAAAGAAAAAATCATGGATCTAAGGCATTTGGAAAACTTGACTCAAAGAATAGGAAGACTTGCTTAAAAGGCATAGAGAAGAACTTAAAATGTGTTTTCTTATTGTAAGTAAGAAAAACATGTCAATAATCCAGTAGTATCACATAGGGCCAATTGAACTATAAAAGCTATAATGACAAGTAAGATGAGTAAGCATTGGAAATAATCGAGCATCGTAAGTGAGAGCTGCAAAAGATATCAATATGTACAAACAAAGTGCCTAAAACGATACCAAGAAACAAAGCAAACGAGTAACTGAATCTCGATGGACATCAAGGAAGAAACCTTAATCCAACAAAATCAACACCTTTTGTCTCTTTTAACATCAGAGGCCATTGGTTGTGTGCTATGAGATTCTATTCACCACTACTTTTGTGTCATGAGGCCTAGAATACTCGCCCAACCTAGTTGTTTTGTATATAAAAACTATTATTCATAAAGATATAGCTAAACTATAGAACTTAGGATATTGATTATTAGAAGGTTAATCACATAAAGACATAGCCACATGTGAAAGGTTACCTTGATGCCTATAAAATTGCAAGGTCACTTATCATTGTATAAAGTATCATTCATTCTTATCTTATTCATTATTTTATATATATTTTGTCCTTCATGGATTTAAGTTGTCTGCCCTTCTTAGTTTGGATATTTCCTAAATAAATGAACCATGTTCGTTTCACTAGTATTGGAGTTTCTTTATAATATCTTTTATAATTGGAACCATCTAAAGTTTTGAAGTAATAGGTGATATGTCTAGAGTTAGCAATGCCAAGAAGTTTGTCTATTATTTTCACCATAGATGAAGCATCTCACGAAGAATCAAGGTAATTCATCTTTAGTATCAGTCTTCGAATTTGAAGTACATAGAGTTTACACGTTGTCAACTTACATTAATAAAGGTTGTGATGGAGTTATGATGACAGGCAATCCATTACTAGTTGAAAAAATATGGCAATCAATGTATTGCAATGAGCTGCAACAGACGTATAAATAGCTAATTTAATTGTAATTTCCTTCTATTGAAAAACTAACCAAATGATGTTGTTGCATGAATCATACTACACTACAAGATGCTTTCAAGAACAGTTTACCATGTTTCTCTGACTTAGATTTACATAAATAAAAAAATAGATATTTTCAAATTACACTACCTGTAATTCTACCAAAACCCTCAAAAATAACCCCGCTTCCCTGCTCAAGTTCTCACAATTGGGTGGCCCATTGACACAAACATCACACCTGCAAATAAGTCATGCAACAAAGAGATGAAAATTTATTCATTTGATGATCCCAATGTCTTAGAAGGCAAACTAAAACAATTACAGCAAAACACACATACAAAACATGCACAGAAGAACAACAAAACCATCAAAATAAAAACCTGCAAATACTTACTTGCCCTTTCTAGATGGTTTTCTGTCTAATTGCAAAGGGAATTTTCTAACAAGATTCAAGCTCATGAAGAAGAGAAATAATATTAAACAAAACTATCTTAATAATTGCATACAATGAATATTAAATGTTGATTTTGGGTAGCATCAAATGTGCTCTAGCCACAAAAATTGGTGGAGAGGCTAAAGCACATGAGATCTCCAATACCCAGAAATGGTTTGGGCAAAATCTAACCAGTTTGGGAGATATTAAAATAATTAATACTTTTAATGGAGTCCCTAAGTCTAAACTTAGGGAAAATAAAATATTAATGTGAATTAATATAAAACTGAGTTAGAATGGTACAAAAGTTATGGATCAAGCCAAATCTAATCTTAGTCGTTGATTAAGGACTTAATCTCAGTCATTGAATTGTCAACGAGAAAAGTATAAGAGGAGGCTTGAGGGCCACTTGGAGAACACACCGAGTTGATCAAGAATTCGAATTTCTAGGGCAGGGCTTGCTAAGGAAATCGAAGGAGTGATCAGAGTTGCAGCTAAGGGGCAGTGAATACAGAAGCAAGGAGACAGAGAGGGTACCAGGAGCATCAGCATAGAAGCAGGGAGAGAGTTGACGCAGAGCCAGCTAGAGGCCACACAGAAGCAGCCAGAGGCCACGCATTCTCTGTTGGGTGAGCCATTTCTGGCACCCAGATTGTATTATGACACTGCTTAATAATAAAACTCTCAGATAGTTGCACTGGTTTTCTCGCATTGGGTTTTTCCAGGGACATTAGTCCAAAAATAACGGTATCACTTGTGTGCTTGTTTTTCCTTCAATTGATGATCTGTATGTGTTGAGCATGTAATAGTATTTATTTTCAGTATTTACATGGTAAATAACTTGTTAATTAACAGATTAAGTATGAAGAAATAAATCAGAAAGTACATGAAGGATTTCTAACAATAGACTTAGAAATTCCAACATGGTATGAAAGCGTGGTTGTAGATCACAGGAGAACTGAGGGCATCAGCTGAGCAGAGCAATAGCAACAGAAACAGCTGTCCCAAGTGACAGAAATTGTTCCTAGCGGAAAAGCAGCAAGTAAGGGGTGACGCAGTGCCTGTGTCATCAAGTTTGAGTCGGAAGAAGGATCAGCGCAGTGGCAGAAAGGAGTAGACCTGACCTACTCAATGCCCGGTCATCTTTCTCAGTGAAGAAGGATTAGCGCCCATGGCCAGGAGGTTCAGATTTTGCTGGTGCCAGGATTGTGCATAGTCTAGAGGCTCTAACCTTCAGTTTGTTGGGGCATAGGAGGTTGTGGAGAAGTTGCGAAGTGAAGCTGGTGGGGTACTTGTGTCAGAACAGTACCTAGCAGGGCAAGACCAAGGAGGAGGGAGTTGCTACCGAGGATTTCTAGCCAAGAAATCTGGATCAGGGGTGTAGCTGCACTAACGATCGGAGTGGGGGCATCTCGACATTGGCAGAGGGGTTTCCAGGAGTGAAATCGAGGCTCAGAGGGAGTCACACCGAGAACTTCCAAGAGGGAAGTAGAGAGACTCGAAAGAGTCGAACGAGGAGCAGCGAGATGGCAGTGAACAGGGTAAGAGATTAGGACAGGCTGGACAGAGCCTCAAACTTCGCAGTCTAGAAGGCCAGGATCTTGTTCATTCTAGACAAGAATCGTCTCAAGGACTTTGCCTTGAAAACGATAATAATCCCAGTTGACCCAGCTGAGAACGATAAGTACGAGGAGGCAATGGAAAGGGCCAAGAGAATCATCGTTTACGGGGTCAAGGACCATGTACTATCACATATTGCCAAAAAGGACACGACAAATGTGATGTGGGAGGCCCTGACGAAATTGTATCAGCATACTTCTATGCAGAGGAACATGCTACTAGAAATCAGTTGTGATCATATCAGATGCAGAAAGGAGAACAAATTGACATCTTCCTCGGTCGATTGAAGGAGATCCGGGATTAGCTGACTTCCATAGGGGCCACGGCGGATTAGGAATTAATGGTGAGGACCTCATTGAACGAAATCTCAGAGGACTGGGAGGTATTTGTCTAGAGCATACTGGGCAGATCAACCCTTCCAGATTGGGAGGAACTGTGGGTGGCTCTTCGTCAAGAAAAGATCAGAAGGCTAACCAAGGCAAGAAGCAACAACAAGGGGGTCAGAATCAAAAAGGAGGAAGAGGAGGATGTTTCCCTAGCATCTGAGGGAAAGCAGGAGAAAAGAAAGAAGAAGGACCTCTCCAAGCTCAAATGTTTCCACTATGGGGAACTGGGTCATTATGCGAGCCAGTGTCCGAGGAAGAAGAGCAAGGGAGAGGCTTCTGAGACCAAGGTTGCGCCAGCAAGGGTGGAGAAAGAAGTGGAGACATATGATGATTGTGCCATGAGTGCTCATGCACCTCGTGAGAGGAAGTGGGGAGACATCGAGTTGTAGTTAGACGGACTATAGGCGATGAGGGGCAGGATCCTCAAGGTAGCCAACCTCTTCGATTATACCTTGCTACGGGAGCCCCAAAGAAGAGTAGCAGAACTGACGGAGATGTCAAAGTTGGGAGATCAGTTACTTACTTCTCAGTAACTGAGTTGCAGTGCAGCAGTTACCAGTGGCAGTGCGATGGGCAACATGATGCAACATGATGAGAGGGATTACAGTGCAGAGGATGTTGGGCAGGAGGCCTAGCATTAGCACAAGGACCGATTCTGGATGATCAGGGTGATGCTCATTGAGGAGTATTACTAGAACACAGTCCTCGCTAAGAGGGAGTGTTGATTTGGGGTAGCATAAAATGTGCTCTAGCCACAAAAATTGGTGGAAAGGCTAAAGCACATGAGATCTCCAATACCCAGAAATGGTTTGGGCAGAATCTAACCAGTTTGGGAGATATTAAAATAATTAATATTTTTAAAGGAGTCCCTAAGTCTAAACTTAGGGAAAATAAAGCATTAATGTGAATTAATATAAAACTGAGTTAGAATGGTCCAAAAGTTATGGATCAAGCCAGATCTAATCTTAGTCGTTGATTGGGGACTTAATCTCGGTCATTGAATTGTCAACGAGAAAAGTATAAGAGGAGGCTTAAGGGTCACTTGGAAAACACACCGAGTTGATCAAGAATTCGATTTTCTGGGGCAAGGCTTGCTGAGGAAATCGAAGGAGTGATCAGAATTGTAGCTGAGGGGCAGTGAATACAGAAGCAGAGAGGCAGAGAGGGTTCCGAGAGCATCAATGCAAACGCTGGGAGAGGGTTGACGCAGAGCTAGCTAGAGGCCATGCAGAAGCACCCAGAGGCCACGCAAAGGCAGCCAGGAGCTGCGCAATGCCAAAGAGAGTCAACATGGGTCATACACATAAGACCCCTTTGGGCATCTAGTATTATGTAAAAGAACTTTATTTGAGTCATAAAAGGCCCTCCAAGCCCTTGTCAACTAGTTGCAACAAGTCAGCCTACATGAAAGAGCAAGTCAGCCTCATGAAGGGCTATTCAACCTCCAACAACTTATGAGGGTTCGAAGTTGTTGGATAACTTGATGGGGTTGAAGTTGGAAAAATTGTTAGGGTGGAAGTTGTTGGATAAGTTGTTGGGGTCAAGGTGTGTTGTTGTAGGTTGTGTAAGGAAAGCTCATCAAGAAGGAAGGTTGACTTGGTCTTGGCGAGCTCTTTGTCAAGGGTCTTAGGTCATGCAATTTGTCATTTGAAGATTCTATAAGAAGAGAAGAATTCTTCTGGGTTTTCCTCTCAAAAGGAGAGCTTTTGGCCCTAGCTAGCAGCCTACATTTTGTGTCCTCTTGTCTCTTTGAACTTCATAGTTTGATAGTTGTTTGATAATAGAAAACACAAGAATAATCAAGTTAAATAAGAAGCTAATCAAGTTAAGTAAAAAGACATCACAAGCAATTATCAAAGTAAGAGAAATCACCTAATCTAGTTGCCACTAGATTTCTCAACATGGAATTAGAGCTAAGGTGACAAGTCAAGAAGAGGCAGGTTGAAGATCACATCATTGAAGAAGGATACATAAGGTCTAAGCACAAGGAAATCATTAAAGAGGACTAAGAAGCACCAAGGAGTACTCATCTTAAAAGATCACATCATCACAAGGAGAAGAAGACCTCAAGGACCCTAGCTCCACTCAAAGAAAGAAAGACTACACATTTGAAGCATCTTGAAGTCGCCATATTCTACATCTCAAGGAAGAAAGAAGAAGCATTGCCATCATCATCGAAAAAATCAAAGTGATCTCCCTCTCTTTGAAGAAAGGATCACATCTCAAGCATATTTGAAGAAAGATATCTCTAGAAGAAGTATTGTCATCTTCAAGGAAGCAAACATCATCTATCATTATCAAAATCAAGAAGGCATCAAGTTGAAG
Organism: Pinus taeda; assembly: GCA_000404065.3. Classification (NCBI taxonomy): domain Eukaryota; kingdom Viridiplantae; phylum Streptophyta; class Pinopsida; order Pinales; family Pinaceae; genus Pinus; species Pinus taeda. Next base: position 179,112 of record APFE031084411.1, on the reverse strand, counting down.
ATATCATCACCAAAGGAGCATCTTCACTTGACAAAGGATAGATTTGATCCTCATAGAAAATGAAGTTATTGAATATGTAAAAGGCTCCATCACAAGAGCAATCTCAAGCACAATCGAAGTACATGAAAGGAGAAATAAAGGCTCAAAGAATCCTCATAGAATCAAACAAGGATTCCATCATCCCTTATGTCGCAAAGTTGGAGAAATCGAAAGATATCTATGAAAAGTTGGTAGAATTGATTTCCATAAGCAATGCAGAAGTTATATCATTGAGAACCAAATTATACAAAATGAAGGCATCAAAGGAAGAAGGGATAGCCTCATACTTTATGAGAGTGTCACAAATAAGAGATCAACTACAAGAATTAGTAGAAACAATGTTTGATAAAGAAATGACCATCATTGTGTTCAATGCACTACCTAATGAATGGGGCAACTTTGTATCAAGTATCTATGGAAAGAAAGAAGACACTCCATATTAGTTTTTGTAGCATTAGATGTGTTATAGCCACGAAAATTTGTGGACAAGCTAGAATACATATATTCTCCAAAACCCAGAAATCATTTCTGAAAATTCCACGTAGAGACGACTTAATTAAAATAATTAATCTTTTTTAATGGTACCTAAGTCTAAACTTAGGAAAATTGATTAATTAAAGGGTATTAATTAATTCATGGTGTGAATCTTCTAGAAGAAGACGTGGATCGATTTCTAGTTAATCTTAACCATCGATTATGTTTTAATCTTCGCAGTTGAAGCCTCAACAAGAGATTATAAGAAAAAATTTGATGGGGGATGGAGAACATACTTGAGACACAAGGAATTCGATATTGCTGGGAAATCGATCTCCAGAGTAGCAGCAGTCAGTTGCCAGGGGCAGGGATAGTAAGGCCGGAAGGAGAATTTTCCATTCAGGTGAGTGCATAGCAGAGAGGCAGGGACTACCACAGGGAGGCAACACAGAGCTTCAAAGGTAGATCCATATTTTGTTGAGAAGAAGTCGAAATTCAGTGCCAGAAGCCGAAATCAAAACCAAGAGGCCATGAGGATCGATTTTCCAAATAGCAATTGATCAGTTAGCGAAAGAGACATCGGTCCAAGCTAGGTGACGCATATCTGCATAAGCTGACGTAGAGGCAACAAGGAGCAACTCATCTTGAGCCAAGGTCAGTGTCGAATCACCGGTGGGAGTGAGATTTTTTTCTCAATAGATCTCCTGTCAATTATTTCTCTGTATGGAAAGCTAGATTTGATCTTCCATAGATTTGTACTCAAATTTGCTACTGCATAATTATAAAACCCTAAACTGTTGCACCAGTTTCCCTAAGTTGGGTTTTTCGGGGACATTGGTCCAAAAATAATGGTGTATTATTGTGCGTGTGCATCTATTCTTCCAGTATTTTTATTTCTTTTGCAATATTGTATTTGTGAAGGCTGTAGTGTATCTGTTTCGATATTTTCCATAGGAAATTGCAAATAATTTGTTTGATTAATTTAACAAATAGAAGAAACAGTATCAGTCGTTGCAGTATGATTCGGGGTTACCGAATTTTCACATGGTATCGGAGCATAGATCATAAGTCGGAGAGCTCACTAGCAAAAGGGAAGAGGAATTTCGAAGCTCCGCGTAGGCAACAGTTCGAAACCCTCAGAGGCAACACAATTCCCTTGGCTAGGAGGGTCAGTTTTTTGAGGAAAGTTTATTTCTCTGAGAGAGTCAACAGAGAATAAAATTTCCAGATCGAAGATTACCAGAGGCAGAGGGAGCAGCGGTATTTTCCTTGCAAGGCAGATCTTCAGCTAGGACGCAGTTATTTTGTAATTGTTTGCTAGTGCAAAATAGCGTCGGGAGGAAGGAAGAGCACACACTGATGGAAATTTTCCTCAGGGGACTTCTAGCTTCAAAAGATAAATTTTCTCTTGCAGATCAGTAGTCGTTGCGAGCAGATTTACTCATTCCAGCAGGGAGTGCGTAAATCCTAGCAACAACTAAGTAGAAGAGAAGAGGAGGATTTCGCCTTATTTTGCTGAGATGGCCACAGATGGGCAGAATCCATGGAAGAGCAGCATATTAGATCCAGATGCTGAAGATTTCTCACATAGATCAATATCCTTGCTACGGGAGCCCAACAGAATTAGTAGCAGGAGGATCACAGTGTCAACAGGTGCAGCCAATCATTTTGATGACAGTTGCATAGCTAGTTGCAGTCAGTACCTAGGAGACAATTGCAAAACTAGTTGCAGTGACACAAGTAGTGTGATTTGCCAAGTTGTAGTATGGAGGTGCAGTTCCAGCCAAAAGATTCCCAGTGCAAAGCTACGTAGTCCAGTTTCCAGTACAGGAGGACAGTGAGAGTTGCCAGTTAGGAGCAGAGAGATTTCCCAAAGGGAGATCGAGACTCAGAGGGAGTCTAGTTTCAGAAGGAACAACCCTATGGAATCTAGTACTTCAAGATCTAGGGAGATTAGACTCATTATGGCAGTAGTTGCAGCAGCACTGCAGAAGCATCAACAGAGTAGTAATAGCAACAATATGAGTAGATCAGATTTCACAATGATGATAGCCATACCTCCAAGAGTGAGGTGGCGTGACTTGGTGTTGTAGCCCCAGAGAACCACAAGATGGACAAGATTCATGAGGAGGTCCACCTCATGAATCAATACCTTGCTACGGGAGCCCATAGTATGTAGTAGCAGGATGGACCGGTGGCAGTTGGAGCAGTCAAGTGCCAGAGTGACAGACACAGTAGCTAGTAGCGGTCAGATACTAAGCAGCACAACGCAGGGTTGGGAGTAGTGCAGTTGGCACAGAGCAGAGTCAGCAGCAGTGCAGAGGCTTCAGTGACAGTGCCAGAGAGTCTAGTAGCAATCAGGACTCAGGTGATAGATGCATCATACTGACCACAGTTGGTTCAATATTTTGGATGCTTTTCCGCTGCAGTTGTTGCAGAATGGTACCTAATTCTAAACTTCGGAAAATTGATTAATGAAAGGGTATTAATTAAGTCATGGTGTGAATCTTCTAGAAGAAGATGTGGATCAATTTCTAGTTAATCTTAGCCATTGATTATGTTTTAATCTTGGCCATTGAAGCTTCAACAAGAGTTTACAAGAAGAAATTCGATGGGGGTTGGAGAACATACTTGAGACACAAGGAATTCGATTATGCTAGGAAATCGATCTCCAGAGTAGCAGCAGTCAATTGTCGAAGGTGATTCAGTGAAGTCGCAACAGTGAGAGAGGGGCAGGGATAGTAAGGCCGGAAGGAGATTTTTCCAGTCCGATTAGTGCATATCAGAGAGGCAGTGAGTGCCACAGAGAGGAAGCACAGTGCAGAGAGGCAACGCAGAGCTTCAGAGGGAGATCCGTATTTTGCTGAGGAGAAGTCGAAATTCAATGCTAGAAGTCAAAGCGGAAGCCCAGAGGCCAAGAGGATCGATTTTCCATATAGTAGTTGATCAGTTAGCAAGAGAGACGTTGTGACCGAGCTGGGTGACGTAGATCTGCGTAGGCTGACGCAGAGGCAACAAGGAGTAGCCTCAACTTGAGCCAAAGTCAGTCTCAAATCACCGGTGGGAGTGAGATTTTTTTCTCAGTAGATCTCATGTCAGTTAAGTCACTTGACACGGGGATTCGGGATTCATAGGATAAGGGGATTCGAGTGTCAGATTCGGACACGTTGACCCCCCGGAACAGGACACATAGGATTCGTTATATATTATTTTATTAAATATATATATATATTAGAAATTAGATATTTCTTACACAAATTCTCATTAATGGTACAAATTCATTGATTTCAAACATAAATCTTCATCTAGATGTTAATTTTATTGTTTACAAAGTAAGTTAGTAACGTTATAGCATGCATAGTACATACAAAATTCAAATATTTGCATAAACCCTCACAAACCTTATAAACCCTCATAAACCCTCACAAACCTCATAAACCCTCATAAAACTCATAAACCCTCATAAACCCTCCCTCATAAACCTCATAAACCCTCACTTTTTTGGGATTCGAATCCCAAAATCGGGACATGATATGTCCTAACGGACACGATCGGGATTCGATGGTGTCTTGTTAGGACACATGGTGTCCCATTTTAGGATTCGAATTCCCATCGAATCGTGTCAGATTCGTGGGATTCAGACACTGTAGGAATTTACAGGGTAAGTTCCTCAGACAGAACACCAGAAGGACACCGCTCACAAACAGATCACAGATCAATACACCAGTATTTTGACGTGGTTAAAACCCTCAGAGAGGGAAACAGTCCACGGCCTGCGCCAACGTGGCTACTACAGGCAATTTATTTATAAAAGAATGAAAATTTACATAAGCTTCTCTCATGCACGGTTAACCTACAAATGACCCTCCATGC